>JAPXFY010000582.1:0-22500 GCA_030674185.1 Monoplex corrugatus
CTTCATTGCACCTAAACCTGATTTCTTTGTTTATCTCCCTGTATATCTCCTCGTTTCTCTTTGCTCTCCTCCTTTCCTCCATCAAGCCCAAAATTTCATTAGTCATCAAGCTTTTTTTGCTTTTCTATCTGCCTTAGGGATTTCTTCACAAGCTTCATTTGTCGAATTTCTCAACTTTGTCATTGTTCCTCACTGTCACCAACGTCTTCCAGAGCACTAAATTTGTTTTGAACGTGTACATTAAATTTTGTACGTATCATTTCAGCTTTAGTTTGATGTTGCTTTGGTCTATTTCCTTTTCCTCAGTTTCAGCCTAAACCTTCCCACTACAGGATTGTGGTCACTGTTGCAGTCTGCGCCTAGTAGTGATTTTGCTGACAGTAAAGAATTCCTAAATCTTTTGTTGATAAGGATGTAGTCAATATGATTTTTAGTATTATCTCTTGGACTCATCCAAGTCCATTTTCTTCTGTTAGGCTGCTCAAACCAGGTGTTTCCTACTATGAACTCATTCATCTGTGCCCATTCTACAAGTTTCCCTCCCCTTTCATTTTGTGTACCAAGGCCATGAGGTCCAACTGTATCCTGCACCCTATCCTGTCCCACTTTAGCATTAAAATCTTCCATTATGACTGTAACTTCTTGTGATTTAAATTGGACCTTGGCCATCTCTAAAACTTCGCAGAAGTTGTCGATGTCTTCCTGAGTACTTGAGGATGTTGGTGCATACACCTGTATGATGCTGATATCAAATGGTTTGCCTCCCAGCAAAACTCTGTCGGACACTGCCCAGTATCCCTTAACTGATTTTGATTTGTCATTGTCCATTATGATGACTACTCCTCTTTCA
The DNA here is from genome assembly GCA_030674185.1 of Monoplex corrugatus. Lineage (NCBI taxonomy): Eukaryota > Metazoa > Mollusca > Gastropoda > Littorinimorpha > Ranellidae > Monoplex > Monoplex corrugatus. Next base: position 851 of record JAPXFY010000582.1, read on the forward strand.
TGTGAATTACCACCAGAGTATATCACTGTATATTCTCCTGATGTTATCATGCCTGCCCCCTTCCATCTCACTTCCCCTAGTCCTGAAATGCTGATGTTAAGCCTTTCCATCTCTATTTCGATGTTGTCTAATTTACCGTTCTGCAACAGTGTTCTGATGTTCCATGTTGCTATTTTGGTGTTTCTAAGTTTGACTTTGGGTTTGATTTTGGTCGCAGTAGCTGGCTGACGGTCTGGTGTCACCTGTGCCGCATGACAGTCCCTACCGGACGAAGGTGCTCCACAGGAGCACATAATGACTTCGTTAACTTCCTTCTATCCATCATATCACCCATGTTATTTTTGTCTGATCATCATAACACCCATAGTGTCTTTCCAAACCATATCTTACTTTATTCATCACATCCATAAGTAATAGGAGAATCCAAGACAGTTGGAATGGAGGAAAGAAATGCTAAAAAGAAATATTTTCCTTTATAACATTAGGTCACTACTTCAAATTGTGTGTTACCTTTTATTTTCTGCGTTTGGTTTTCATTAGAAAGCGACATTTTCGTGCGGGTTGCACACTCTTGTTTTCCATAATTTTTTAGCTATACTCCAGAAATTGTGCATGGACGTGTGTTATTGTCACATCTTGTTTGGTGTATAAAATTCATATTGATTGATGACATATTGCATCTTTTATTGTAGCATCATTGTTTGATTCATCATCATCATCAATGGCCTTGCCACATGGCGTTGGTGATCATAGCCTTCAATCTGTTTCTATCACTTGTTGCCTCAAACACCTCTTCCGCCCTCTTTGTTTTCAGCAGCTCTGCAAGTCTGTCCAATATCTTCTCCCTGGTTCTACCTTGGACTCTTTCCCTCCAGCTTTTCTGTTGTGACCAGGCGTTCTAATTCACTTTCCTCATAAAATGGCTTATAAATGTTACCTGTCTTTTCCTAATCTTCCTTATGAATTATCTTCTTGTGTCTGCCTCCATCAAGACTGTCGCATTTGTTTTCTTTGCTGTCCATGGAACTCTCAGCATTCAAAGAAACCACATCTTGGATGCCTCAGTCTTGTTTTGGCTTTGCTTGTTGACTGTCCATTCCTCACAACTGTATAACATTATCGGTTCTATACAACATTCAAGAACTCTCTTCCTGATATTAATTGATAGGCATTTGTTGGTTAGAATGCTTTCCATCTTCTCGAATACTGTTTTGGCTTGGCCGATTCTGCTGGCTATTTCTGATGAGCATCTGCCTTCTGGTGAAATGATCGTTCCCAGGTTTTTAAACTTATCAACCTGTCTCAAAGTTGTGCCGTTTGCTGTTATTTTGTATGCCGGAATTTCATGTTTTTTACTGATCACCATGACTTCAGCCTTCTTGGTGTTTAGTTCCAATCCCTTACCTTTGCTTTCTATTTCTAGTATATTCACAAGGTTTTGTAGGTCACTTTGATTTTCTGTAATTAGCATGGTGTTATCTGTTTATCGAATGTTGTTTATCATTTTTCCTCCAACCTTTAATCCAGGGTCTTCTTCTAGGTTTCTCATGATGTTTTCGCTGTAAAGTGAAAACAGATCTGGTGACAAAATACAACCCTGTCTGACTCCTCTTCTGATATTTTGGATAGAGCATATGTCGTTTTCTATTCTCATTACAGCTGCTTGTCCCGAATACATATTTCTGATCATTCGTAGATTTTTCCATCAATATTGAGTCTTTTAGTTGGTTGATCAATTCTTCATGTCTTACCCGATCGAAAGCCTTTGTAAAATCAACAAAGTATAAATCTAAATCCTTATTCAGTTCGATTGACCTCTCTATGATAGTTTTTAAGATGTATATGGCATTAATGGTTCCTTTCCCTTCGACAAATCCACACTGTTCTTCTGCTGTTTCTCTATTGATTCTACTCCTTGTCCTCATCATGATTATTCTTAACAGGAGTTTTGTTACACGACTCATCAAGCTGATTATGCGATGGAGTTCGCATTCTATAGCCCATGTCTTCTTTGGAAGTGCAATGAAAATTGTTTGATTATTCAGGTTTAATTTGTTCATTGTACATATCAATTTCACAAAATACGTTTGGCATAGGATATATGTGTTAGTATAGACTCCAGTTCAATATAATATTCGTTGCAGGTATTCTGTAGTCAAATCGACGGTGGGACCATTCAGCTTTGATGGCTTTAATTTGGTTCATTTTTAGAACAGTTGCATTCTTTGCAATTGGCCAGTCGAGTTTCTTATTCCATTATGAACTGGCTTTTAGGATTAATGATATTTTAAATGAAAATATCATGATATCATCAAGTCACTTTTTGAACAGATTAAAAATGTTTAATGCTATGGCAGTTTGAAAGTAGTTCAAAGAATTCTACAAGTTGGCAGTGTTCAATGCTGTAAGTCTGTCATCCAGAGAACACTTAACATGGTTTTTCTGTCTGTAATCTTAAGAGTTCCAAATATGCCACTTTCTTTCAATTGTTAAAACAACTGTAAACTACAAACGTGGCCTAAAGAACTATAAATATGACACTGCTGTCACTTGCTTAAAAAAATTACTCATTTCGCTCTTTCAAAGAACTGAGAACATAACACGTTTGTCGATCGGTCATAGAACTCTAAGCATGACATTTATGCCAGTCGTCCAAAGAACTCGTAGCATGACATTTATGTCAGTCGTCCGAAGAACTCGTAACATGACATTTATGTCAGTCGTCCAAAGAACTCGTAACATGCATTTATGTCAATCGTCCAAAGAACTCGTAACATGACATTTATGTCAGTCGTCCAAAGAACTCGTAACATGACATTTATGTCAGTCGTCCAAAGAACTCGTAACATGACATTTATGTCAGTCGTCCAAAGAACTTATGTCAGTCGTCCAAAGAATTCTAAACATGACATTTATATCAGTCGTCTTAAGAATTCTATACATGACATTTCTGTCAATCTTCGAAAGAATTCTAAACACGACATTCATGTCAGTCATCCGAAGAATTCTTAACATGACTTTTATATCAGTCGTCCAAAGAACTCTTAACATGACATTTATGTCAGTCGTTCAAAGAACTCTTAACATGACATTTATGTCAGTCGTCCAAAGAACTCTTAACATGACATTTATGTCAGTCTTCCAAAAAATTCTAAACATGACGTTTATATCAGTCGTCCTAAGAATTCTAAACATGGCACTTCTGTCAGTCGTCCAAAACCTTCTAAGCATGACACTTCTCTCGTTCAATCTTTGACCACTATAAGTAAAAAACAATATTTTGGTAAATAGTGACTACCCAATCAAGATCATCTATATTTGTGTGTAAAATTTAATGATAAAGGTGATAAGTGTAGTAGTTAAGACCTAATACTCTACTTGCTTTGAACCTTGTTCTTAAACCACATTTAAAGTTAGGACATTCATCTCAATATCAATAACCCAAAAGTAAAGAAACCAGTAAAATTTAAGATGCAGGAATCAAACGTGCATGGCATGTGGAGGGAAATAACACAAGAGCTAGACGGTTTAACTTGACACAATACTTTACCCCTAAACTACAATAGAAAAAAATCGTTTATTGGAAAACCTGATGCTAAATTTCAAAGATGCAGATATGACAATAGGGTATAGATCAGACCACGTTATCATTCTACAATGAGTACTGAAATCATGCTAATCATTCTGGAAACTCATCCATTCTTTACTGGCAAAAATGCAACACATAACAAATAAAAAGAACCAGTATATGATATCATTACAGAAAATGCTGATGACCATTACAACAGAGCTATGCTGACGCAAGTGATGCCAGGTAATGGAAATAATCTAAACTGATCATGACAGAAGCCTTAAACTTGCGCAGAAGCCCAATGTATTGGCAAAATCTCGAGATCCAATATAGTGTATGGATTTTATAACATATATCAGTCTGTCAGTAACACGATTTCAGCTACATTGTAATGATATATGTATCTATATCTGTTTTATTATACATATTTTGTATCATATATCAGTCTCTCATTAATACAATTTCAGCAATATTGTGACGACATGTGTATCTATATCTGTTATATTGTATGGATTTTATTCATATATCAGTCTGTCATTAACACAGTCTCAGCTATATTGTAACGACATGTGTATCTATATGTAATATTGTATGGATTCTATATCATATATCAGTCTGTCATTAACACAGTCTCAGCTATATTGTAATGACATGTGTATCTATATCTATTTTATTTTATGGACTTTATATCATATATCAGTCTGTCATTAACACAGTCTCAGCTGTATTGTAATGACATGTGTATCTATATCTGTTATATTGTATGGACTTTATATCATATATCAGTCTGTCATTAACACAGTCTCAGCTATATTGTAATGACATGTATATCTAGGTAGAAAGAAACTCTAGGGAGAGCTAGACAACAGAAGGTCTTCAGAGAAGTAACCCCCTTTAGACAAGTGTTTCGGCCCTGAATTCCTTACACTCTCGGGGGGGCCGGGCCACATCCAGGTCATGACTCCTGGATGCCCTTCTGCTGTTGTCTATTTTTTTTTTTTTTTCCCCACGCCCGGGAGCGAACCTGGGCGATTCTGCGCTTCAGAACTGCGGTACGCGGTTTTACCAATGTGCTAACGGGGCACACATCATCTGTAAGGAATTTAATCCTTATGAAGTTCACTTTTGGTTCCTCCTTGCCCAGATCCAGCTTGAGCTCCTTTCTGCTGCCTCTGCCATCGCTTTAAGGGCTCTAGTCCTCTTCTTCCCAGAAATGGCGAGTTGTTTCATGAGATCATAAGCGGAGGTGCCCACAAACCCTCTTGCTCCGACCTCTATGGCGAAGATTTTGACCCGCAGACCTGCTTTCTTCAGGGTGCTGGCAAGACCGGCGTATTTTTCGGTCTTGTAGATATGTGCTTCTTACATTCTGCTTTCGAATGGCACAGTGAGTTCTATCAGAATCACTTGTTTCGAGGAGTCAGAGTGGAGAGCGATGTCTGGTCTCATGCCTGTCTTGCTGATGACATCTGGGTAATTTCTCCACTCTGGGAGGTCTGCTGTACACTCCCAGTCGACTGCTCCATCCAGAAGACCCTTTGGCAATGTGCTGGTTGTCATAGCACTTTCGGGCCAGACCTGCTTCCCTCCTGCTTTGCAGAACGTTGTCATAGCAATTGGTGCGTTTGGGGTCATGGTTTTTTCGCTAACCACGTCTGTGATCACTTTCAGAACTTGGTTGTGCCTCCATGTATACCTTCCTTGGGCTAGCGCTACTTTGCAAGAGCTTAGGACATGTTCCACTGTTTGTTTCTTCTGACAGAGCGGACATGCTGGGTCGTCTGATTTCCCCCATTTCACTAAGTTTGCATTCGAGGGGACCAGGTCATATACAAATCTCAGGAGGAAGCTTATCCTTAGAGGAGCCATGTGCCACATATCGTTCCAGCTGAGACTTCTTTGGAGTGCACTGTCCCATGTTGTCCATTGCCCCTGTTGACCTTGCTGGACTGCCTTCTGCACTCTTTTGACATCTTCTTCTTCCTTCAACTCATGTATGATCATGTCTCTTTTTTCCTTCCCTTTGGCTTTGGACCACCACTGCATTTTTGTTGCTCCCAGTCCCTGTCTGTTGGTTTGCGTGTGTCCAATTATTTCTTTGATGCTGAGGTTTCTCTTGGCATTGTTTACAGCCTCTTGGACTTTCCACTTTCTGCCAGTTCTCAGCTTTGCATGAACTGATCTCACGATATTATCTTCCGATTCCTCCAGCATGCTCAACAGTCTTGCTTTTCCAACTTTGTATTCCTCCACTATGGATTTGAGAGGTAGCTTCAGCATTGCTTGACGACAGTAGAATGCAACATCAGTGGGACCAGGTGGGACTCCGAGCCATTTTCTTGTGTATTTGTTGATTTTGGCTTCCATTGCTTCGACTGTGCTGGTGCAAATGTCATAGATTAGCAGTGGCCACAGCAGCTTTGGTATCAGAATGAACTGTAGACACCAGACTTTGTATTTGCCTGGCAGTCCGCAGTTATCTATTTTCTTCAGGCCTTCTTCTGCTGTTTGCTCTGTGTTTCACATCCCCTTTGTGTGTCTTTCAGTGAGCCATCATACCATCTTCCGAGACTTTTTACTGGCTCTTCTGTGACAGTGGGGATGGCTTGGTTGGCTACCATGAATTTGACTGAATCTGCCACTTTTCCTTTTCGCAGTGAGAGACTTCGGGATTTCTTAGGTTTGAACCTCATTCTTGAAGAGGCCACCAGCTCATCCAGCTGCTTTAAGATTTGGTGTGTCTCTTCCTCATCCGTGGACAAGACTGTTGTGTCATCCATGAAAGCTTTCAGAGGAGGCATCTGGTATCCATCTCCCAGATTCACTGGACCTGAACTCTTCATTGCAGCTTTCAAGATGACTTCCATTGCCAACACGAACAGTATGGGAGAGATTGCACAGCCCATTGCAATGCCCACCTCTAGGTCTATCCAGTCCGTGGTGTATTCTTTGGTAGAGAACCGCATTGAGAACCCTTGGAAATACTTCCTCAGCATTGTTCGGATGTTTTCTGGGATGTGATACATTTCAAGAGCCAGCTGGATCATATCGTGTGGAACTGATCCATATGCATTCGCCCTATCAAGCCAAACTACGTCAATGTCTCTCTTGTCTGTTCTTGCTTTTTGGATGGCATCCCAAATCAACGTGGCATGTTCCAAGCATCCAGGCATTCCTGGTATGCCTCCCTTTTGGACTGACATATCCAGATACTTGTTTTCAGTCAGGTATTTTGTCAATCTTGCTGCCATAACAGAGAAGAAGATTTTCCCCTCGACGTTCAGAAGTGATATTGGCCTGAACTGATTGATGCTGCTGGAGTTCTGCTCCTTCGGAATGTACACTCCTTCAGCTCTCATCCATTGGTCGCTGATCTTCTGGTTCCTCCATGCTGATCGAATCATCTTGTGGAGCCACTCGAGCACTTTTGGGCATTTCTTGTAGAGCAGGTATGGTATTCCGTTTGGTCCAGGTGCTGACTTGGCTCTGGCTTTCTTTACTACGTTCTTCACTTCATCCAGTGTTGTTGGTTTGTTATTGAATTTTCCTTCTGGCGCTGCAGGCCAAACCAGATTCTGGATTTCAAGTGGTGCCTCGCGCTGAGAATCGGAATATGTTTCCCTGAGATGCTGCTCTAGGGTTTCCTTGCCCACTGTGAGAGTCCCTGATTTGGGTTGTTCAAACAGCTTTCTTGCAAAGTCAAAGGGATCTTTGAAGAAACGATCTTGAGTCTTCTTCTTTTTGCTCTTTCTTCGCCTTGCTGATTCCACTTTGCTGAGAGCATTGTGTTTGGCCTTCAGATCTTTCCAGAGTTCCAGGAGCCCTTGCTTCTCGAATTCTGAGGCAGTTTTCATTCGTTTTTTAAGCTTCCTTTTCTCCCTCCGGATGCTCTCCATCTGTTGCTGTCTTCTGGATTTCTGGGGAGGCGTTTTTGTCTTTGGCTGCTTCACTCCATAAGTGTCCCTGCAGATAGAGTATATGATGTCTCCGTATGTGTCAAGTTTGTGTTCCAGCGTACTGTTCCCTATTAGCGCATTCAGCTTAAGGACAAGTTCCTCATCTAATTTCTCCCATTGTTCTTTTGCACCGGCAGGCGGCAAATTGAGTTTTCCACGTTTGGCGTTAAGAGCTTGTGCAAAATCCGCATCAGAACCGTCAGCGTGGATGTCCTTGGCACTATGGTTTAAATCCTGGCCTTGGTCATCCAACGTCTCACCTGCTATCGCAGTGCGCTGCTGCTGGTTCGTATGTGTCTTCAAACAGCCCATTTTTGTCCTGTGGATCTTCATGCCGCGTTTGGTGGTGAATCTCCTTCCACACACACACGGAAATTCCATCTGGTCATTAATCATGATCCGTTGTGCGTTTCCAGTCGTGATGGAGTCAGTGCCGATGGATTTATCATTCTCTCCCCCTTTCGGTGAATCTTGGGAGCATCTTTCATTTAAAGAACTCGTGGCATGTTATCAAAGGCAAGGTGGGAAGCCAACCCACAAAGCCCACAGATCTAGTCTTTCCCAGTGTCCTTCGCTCTTTCCCGAATGTCCTCCGAACTATTCCCGGAAGTCAATGGATTGACCATGTGCAGGTAGAAAGAAACTCTAGGGAGAGCTAGACAACAGAAGGTCTTCAGAGAAGTAACCCCCTTTAGACAAGTGTTTCGGCCCTGAATTCCTTACACTCTCGGGGGGCCGGGCCACATCCAGGACATGACTCCTGGATGCCCTTCTGCTGTTGTCTTTTTTTTTTTTTTTTTCCCCACGCCCGGGAGCGAACCTGGGCGATTCTGCGCTTCAGAACTGCGGTACGCGGTTTTACCAATGTGCTAACGGGGCACACATCATCTGTAGGGAATTTAATCCTTATGAAGTTCACTTTTGGTTCCTCCTTGCCCAGATCCAGCTTGAGCTCCTTTCTGCTGCCTCTGCCATGTTATATTGTATGGATTCTATATCATATATCAGTCTGTCATTAACACAGTCTCAGCTATATTGTAATGACACATGCATCTACATCTGTTATGCTATACAAATCAGAAACAGATAAAAACAGAACCAGCCATTACTAAAAGCTTACCTGACTAACGTCTTATCTAACCACGTCACAGAAATCACCCCCAATCAATTCAACACATTGCTTCATCTGCCAAACAAAATAGATAAATCAAGATTTCCATTGCTGTTGCATTCCCAGTCAATCCCCACACCTGAAAAGAAATAAACAAACAAAACATGTGCTGATGAGCCATTAGAGAAATAGGACAATTTAAAGAAACAGAGGAAACCTAAAATATGTAAAAATGAGAAAAATCAAGAATAACCAGTGAAGAGAAACAAATAAAGGCAGTAATATTAAGATAAAGAGCAAAATGAACAGAAGAAGTGAGAAGCTTAAAAACAATTTTGATAAGAAAGCAAATGCCCTGCATAAGTAGAAATATGATTTTACCAGATGGTCATTTTGGACATCCCACTGTTAAATCTAAAAAAAAATGCAAAAAAGACTGACGCATTGGCAGAATTTATCAATTATTTTGGGAAAAGGAAAAGCTTGGTCCTTTAGTTGTACGAAGTGTAAAGTTATCTTTCAGAGATGGTGACCTTTCAGCAACTCAACGAGAATATGATATAACCTGTATTGGAAAACTAAATAAATCAAACAAATACAATGAAATATTGGAAATCTAATCTCACTTCTGAACATATCGTGTAGGATTGGATCTGCAAGCAATGCTAATGGAACTAGGACATTACTTTAAAACTTACTTCGTGAAAAGCAGACAGACTTAACTTCAAACAAGTATGTTGGAGACAAGATAAGGATGATTTTTAACTAGCTTAATTACGTTGATATACAAATATTTCTTAATTTCTACATTGCCCAGTTCGATGCTTTAAAAACAAATGGCTTCATAGAAAGTGTGTGCATAGACTGAAACGTTCTACAAGTACATGAAATAGTTGTCAATGGTTAGGTTTCAAACTGGTTTCATACAAAAAGAGGTTGTAGACAAGGTGACCCATCTTCCCCATACTGTTTGTATTGTGTAAATGGTTCATTCTGTGTATATAGCGACACAAGAGACAAGCAGGATTGACTGTTTCATTCCATGTACAGAGGCACATGGTCAACACTGGATGCAGCAATATAACAGGACCATAACAACAAGAAGACGTAAAATTTTACAAAGAAATACAGTGTTTTACACAGACAGACAGAGAGAGAGAGAGAGAGAGAGAGAGAGAGAGAGAGAGAGATACAGACAGACAGACAGACGGAAAGAGAGACAGACAGAGAGAGAAACAGAGAGAGAGACAGAGAGATAAAGAGACAGAGACAGGAACAGAGACAGCGACAGGGACAGATTAAATACAAGCAGTAGTGTCTTTCAGTGTAATATATGTGTAAACTTCCTCCTTATAATCACTGGCGTATCCAGTCACGGTGAAGAAACAGTTTTGTTTTATTGTTTCTTCGTTTAATATTGTTTTGTTTTTAATGTATTTGGTTTGTTTAGGCCTGCATTTTATACAGAAAGCTAGAGTCTGAGCTAATTAATGACGTCAGACCACTCAATGAAAATGACAGATTGGGTCCATTTAAGCTGTCTGAACGCACCAGTGACATCAGACCAGTAAATGGTTATAACACATACAGTCTGTTTAAGTTGTCTGAAAGCAGCAGTTACGTAAGATCATTTGATAATAATATCACATACAGTCTGTTTAAGTTGTCTCAAAGCATCAGTTACGTAAGATCACTCGATAATAATAACACATACAGTCTGTTTAAGTTGTCTCAAGCATCAATTACGGAAGATCAGTTAATAATGATACACATACAGTCTGTTTAAGTTGTCTGAAATCATCAGTTACGTAAGATCACTTGATGGAAATTACAGATACAATCTAGTTACACTTCTGAACATATCAATGCAGTCAGACCACTCAATGAGAACTTATAGTGACGATAAAAGATATAGAGAAATAGTGCGCCTGACATGCTCTAGGCGTTAACAATTTTACAAAGCAAAAATATAAGAAATATGTATATAACACCCTTTCATTTTCTTTTTACCAATTAACATTATGCACACACCCTCAACACCATCTTTATTCAACATACTACAAGAACGCACTGAAACATGATAGATTAGAGACAGTGTTACAAATTTAGTTTTTCAGAAGCACGAATAGAAAAGAAGGGATTTAATTTAGGTGTTAAAAGAGGAAATGGAAGGCACATATCTATGTTCAAAGGGCAGATTATTGCAAGGATTAGATCCAAAATGGGCAAGAGATTAGAAAGCATTAGTCTTGTATCTGTATCAAGGGGTTTTCAGTAGCTGAGTATCATAAGAAGAATAAAGAGTAATGGGAGGAGAATAAGCATGGAGAAAATCAAAGATATAAACAGGAACTGTACCAGAGAAAAGCAGTCTTGTATGACATACACTGTTGAATGGAAAGCCAGTGGAACGTACAAAGTAGGGATGTCAAACACTCATAGCAAGAAGCGTTAAAGACGAGTCTTTCAGCAGAGTCTTGAACTTTCTGTACATGTTGAAGAATAGACCAGAGAGAACCACTAAAAAAGACGAGAAATAATACACATGGTCACGAGAGTTTTTGCTGCAGAGTCAATGATAAAATGGTGAATACAACTGATGCATATAACTTTCACATAAACCACTCGGTAGATACGGTCCATTCATGCTGTCTAAACACATCAACGGCATAAGACAACTTGATGGAAAAACAACAACAGACAAATCCATTTCAAACTGCATCCATCAGACATCAGACCACTCAGTGGAAATAACAGACAAAATCCATTAAGAACCGTGTGCATCAAATACACCATACCACTCAGTGGCTATAAGAGACATAATCAACTTATAGCTGTGTTCATCAAATACACCATACCACTCAGTGGCTATAAGAGACATAATCCACTATATGCTGTGTGCATCAAATACATCATACCACTCAGTGGCTATAAGAGACATAATCCACTTATAGCTGTGTTCATCAAATACACCATACCACTCAGTGGCTATAAGAGACATAATCCACTTATAGCTGTGTGCATCAAATACACCATACCACTCAGTGGCAATAAGAGACATAATCCACTTATAGCTGTGTGCATCAAATACACCATACCACTCAGTGGCAATAAGAGACATAATCCACTTATAGCTGTGTGCATCAAATACACCATACCACTCAGTGGCTATAAGAGACATAATCCACTTATAGCTGTGTGCATCAAATACACCATACCACTCAGTGGCAATAAGAGACATAATCCACTTATAGCTGTGTGCATCAAATACACCATACCACTCAGTTGAAATAAGTGACACAATCCATTTAAAGCTGTGTGCATCAAATACACCATACCACTCAGTGGAAATCATCATCATCATGTGCCCTGTCACGTGGCGTTGGCGTTCATGGCCCTCCACAAAAATCTATCCCCTGTTACTGAAAGTACATCTCAAACCCTGTCTGTCCTCAGTCACACTGCCACTCCATCCAATATTTTCTCTCTGGGTCTACCTGGTGTTCTCTTTTCCACCAGCTGTCCTGTTCTGACCAGGTGCTCTAATTCACCTTTCCTCATAAAATGGCCTATAAATGCTGCCTGTCTTTTCCTAATCTTCTTTATTAATGATCTATTTGTGTCTACCCCCTTCAAGACTGTCTAGTTTGTTTTCTTTGCTGTCCATGAAATTCTCAACATTCTTCATAGAAACCACATTTCAGGTGTCTTAATTTTGTTCTAACTGTGCGTGTTGACTGTCCACGCCTCACAACCATACACCAATATCAATCCTATATAATATTCACGAACTGTCTCTCTGATATTCATTGATAGGCATTTGTTGGTTAAAACGCCTTTCATCTTCTTGAATGCTGTTTTGGCTTGGTTGATTCTGCTGATTATTTCTGATGCGCATCTGCCGTCTGGTGAGATGATCATTCCCAGATATCTAAACTTATCAACCTGTCTTAAGGTTGTGCCATTTGTTATTGTTTTGCATGAGTGGATTTCTTGTTTTTTACTGATCACCATGACTTCAGTCTTCTTGCTATTTAGCTCCAGTTCTTTATTTTTGCTTTATATTTCAATTATATTTACTATGTTGCGTATGTCTTTTTCATTTTCTGCAATTACCACTGATACATCTCCGTATCGAATATTGTTTATCATTCTTGCCCCAACCTTTATCTCCGGGCATTTTTCTAGGTTTCTCATGATAGTTTTACCGTTAAGTGAAAACATCTGATAACAGAACACAACCATGCCTCACCTCTTCTGGCAGACTGGCATACTTCTCAGTCTTGTAGAAATGGACATCCCCCATTCTACTTTCACACAGCGCAGTGAATTCGGTCAGAATGATTAGTTTTGATGAATGGGAGTGTCGTCACACTGGTGCACGACTTCTTGACGTGGTGTGATGGCTTGCTTGACTTGACAGCCCCCAGAGATAGACTAAATTGTGCATCCTGGGGTGACTGTCGCTAGTGATTAACACACCCCCCCCCCCACCCCCCTGTGCTTTCAGGGCAGGTGTTTTTGCCAAACGATCAGGATAAACATCCCTGACAGTAACCGTTGAGTACTGCAGATAGCAGTATTGGGTCATATATTATACTCTTACAGACCGTGACAACACGCAGCTCTAGATATCATGGCACTTGGAGACAGGATCACCCTGTGATGATCCATCAGGCAGGTGTAGCACCAGGCTCCGTGCCTCAAAGGAGCCCACACACAGCAACTGTACGTCCCTTCCTTTCGTTTTCTGGACCAGGGGTCAAACAAGGAGAGTGACTGGTGGAAAGGTAAGCAAGACCAAAGAGATGTCAATATCAACATCACACACTGAAATGCACAATGGGTAATGAACAAGACAGAGGAACATGAACTCTTTCTACTTGAGAATATCTGTTGTATACAGGAAACGCCTCCCAAAGCCCAACCCCTCGTCCTCGTCGTGGGAGGAGGAAACAGGTAATGCTGGCCAACAGGGCACTGGTGAAGCTGCGACTGGCTTAGCAAGCCGACAGTGGATAAACAAATTGCTCAAGAAAATACAAGGAGATACAAACGGACTGATTACAACGGAAAACGACGCGGCGAGGAAAACTGACAACGATTAAAGAAAAACGAAAAGGTTGGGACCTGGAACATTTGCGGTTTGACGAACAAAGAACCAGACATAGTAGAGTTCATGACCCAGCGCAAGATCTCCATACTGGGCATTGCAGACACCAGAAAGAAAGGAACAGGAACAAAGGAAATAGACGCCAACTATGTTCTCATTTGGAGCGGTGTAAGCAAGGAACAGAGAGCAGCACATGGCGTGGGTTTCATCCTACACCATGACAAGGCAAAAGACCTAGTGAGTACGGAGTTCATTTCAGAGAGACTCTTGAAGATCGGCATTAGAGAGGACAACAAGATCAACAACTACATTCAAGTGTATGCACCATGTAATGACTCCTACTCAGATGAGTATAAGGACTCCTTCTTCGAAAAACACCATCAACAGCATCCCAGACCAAGAAGACCTGTACGTCATGGGAGATTTCAATGGCAGAGTCGGAGAGAGAAGAACACAATGGACAAAACACCTTGGTCCACACAGTGACCACAGAACACCATGCAACTACAATAGCAACCATGTATTGGAACTGTGTGCAGAGCAGGATCTTATTATCACCAACACCTTCTTCCAGCACAGAGCCACTCAGATCTACACCTGGTACAAATGGAACGATATCGACGTCTCATCTCAAATCGACTTTACACTAGCAAGATCTAGAATGCGGAACAACATCAGAGACTCAAGAGCCATCCCCAATGCAGGCCTGGACACAGACCACAGGCCAATCATCACGACGTTGGTCACTCAGAAGAAGAGGAAGTTCACCAAAAAGAAGAAACAGCCGGAAAGACTCAACATGCACAAGCTTCAAGACGAAGAGGTGCAGACTCAGATCAGGTGCACTGTCAGTGAAAAATTGGACTGTAGTGACCCTTCATTACTAAACGTAGAGGAAGCTTGGGACACCTTCAAGACAGTCCTCCTGGACACTATAAAAGAAGCCTGTGGCACCAAGAAGACAGGAGGAAGAAACAGAAAGGCAACAGCTTGGTGGAACAAAGAAGTGAAGGATGCTATCAAGGAAAAGAAGAAACTATACAAGATATGGGTCAAGTCAAAGGATGAAGAGGACTACAAGTACAGACTTGCAAGAAGACACAGCAAGAAAGTTATGAGAACAGCAAAGGAAAAGTCATGGACCCAGTATGGTGAAAAACTCTGTGAAACATGCAAAGCTTCCCCAAGAGAGTTTTACAAGAGTGTGAAAGCGATGAGAGTGCGAGATGAACCTTTCGATCCGACCACTATTATCAACGATGCAAAAGGAGAAACATTGCATGAAGAGGAGAAAATAGTGAAGAGATGGGAAAACTATTTCAAAGACCTACTAAACCCATCAGGAGTACGGGCACAAGAGACACAGTCCCGGTTCACCCCCAGCCACCCAGACCACTCAGAACCTACCATCCTAGAGAGTGAAGTAAAAAAAGCAGTGAAGACCAGTCCTAAAGGCAAGGCAGCTGGAGTCGACGGCATAACAACTGAAGCCATCCATGTGTGCGGTGAAACTCGGAATTCAGTGGCTCACCACCATCTTTCAGAAAGCTTGGGAGGAGAGAAAAGTACCAGAAGACTGGCAAAATGCAATAGTGGTGCCAATATGGAAGAAGAAGGGTAGCAAGAAAGACTGCAGTACCTACAGAGGCATATCACTACTCAGCCATGTAGGGAAAATGTACGCAAAGATCCTGGAGCAGCGCACTCGAGCGAAAACAGAACATCTCCTCAGTGATGCCCAATTTGGCTTCAGAAAAGGAAGAGGGTGCACCGATGCAATCTTCGCACTCCGACAACTGTGCAAGAGGGCGATCGAATATGACCGAGATCTCCATCTTGTATTCGTTGATCAAGAAAAGGCCTTTGATCGAGTCAACAGAGACAAGCTATGGAAGGTCCTCGAGCAGTACATCAAGGGCCAGCTGCTAGACAACATTCGGGCCATCTATGCCAACAGCAGGAGTGCAGTCCGCACCACCAGTGGAACATCTGACTGGTTCCCAGTGACATCGGGAGTAAGGCAGGGCTGTAATCTCTCCCCTCTTCTCTTCGTGATCTATATGGATCAGATTACGAAGGAGGCAAACCCAGACCCGAGGCACTCAATGAACTCATGTTTGTGAACGACCAGGCAATGGTGAACAATGACAAGATACAGCTACAGGAGCACACAGACCAGCTCAATGAAAGCTGTGAGACATACGGCATGAAGATCAGCGTCAGCAAGACCAAGGTCATGACTGTCAGTAAGAGACCAAACAAACTGGACATCAACATCAACGGAGCCCAGTTGAAGCAAGCCAGTGAATTTAAATACCTGGGCAGCATCTTCACTGAAAATGGCAAACTAGACAGAGAAATCGAGACCAGATGCCAGAAAGCCAACGCAGTCAGCTACCAACTTGCCCCTCTCCTGAAACACCCCAGCATTCCCACCAGCACTAAGGCGAAACTCATCAACGCCATTTTTCTACCAACGCTGACATACCAGTGCCAGACATGGTCCCCAACTAAAGTCCTCGAGAGAAAACTGGTCACCTGTGAAATGAAATGCCTGAGGAAAGAAGCAAACAAGACAAGGCGGGACAAGATCAGAAATGAGGTGATACGAGACATGGTAGGAGCAACACCAATCCTACAACACATCGAACATATGAGGATCAAGTGGTTCGGACACCTCACACGTATGCCCCTAAACTATCCAGCTCTTCGGGCATACAACACCAGCTACTCTGGCTGGAGAGCCAGAGGAAGACCAAGACGACGATGGAGCGACTCCATGGCAGACACCCTCAGAGCTCACGAGATGTCCCTTATCCAGGCCACCCGCCTTGCTGCTGACAGACGACTGTATCTTCCCGCGACGCCCACCGGTACAAGTGGAAGGAAAAAGTAAGTAAAGTATACAGGAAACACACCGGCAAGACGGGGAGCCTTTTAAGATCACAGGATGTCAGGTGTTTTGCAGTGACCATTAAGGGAGAAGAAGGGAGAAGTACTGACACTTGTTACAGAAATTACAAAAAGACTGTCAGAAGAGGATGCAGAATATCTTGAAATCAACATTACCATCAGTGACAGCACTCTCAACATCATCACCTACTACTGCCTGATGACAAGATGCTGTCCCATTGACACTATCTAGGTCCCAGACAGCGGTCTCCCCATCACTGGAGACTTTAACAGCTGGTCTTATAGTTGGGGATACATCACCTTAGACAAGAGAGGAGAAGAAGATGAATCCTGGCAAGATTACACCACCTGCCTCTTGTCAACGACGCCTTAGACCAACCTACTTTCTTCTCACAGCGTTGGCACACAGCATCAACAACAGACCTGGCTTTTGGCATCAAAGACATCCACAAACAGATCAACAGAAAAGTGGTGAGGCAGTTAGGCAGAAGTGACCATCGTCTAGTGCTCCTTGTTATCAGTGTGGATGCAACATTGGAACAACTTCAACAACTATAAAGGAATTTACAAAAAAGAAAAGTCGACTAGTTTATCATGCCAGCAGATGAATTGACAAGAAACACAACAGTTGGAGGAACAAGCATCAATAACATGGTGGAGAAATTTCAAAAAAGGGTCATCACACAGGCAGCCAAAGAATGCATTCCGAGGGCAGCGAGGGAAGACCATTTACCATAGTGAACAGCTGAGCTGCAACATACACATGATAATCTAACAAAGACTGCAAAAGGGGTAGATACAAGCTCTTATATGGAGAATGACATTAACCATCAAGAAAGCAAAACAATGTATTGGGAAACAAAACAAAAATATAAAAGAAGGAGGAGAGAGACAGCAGCAGGACTGAAAATACTGAAAAGCTGTGGACATTAACCCTCTCATTCCGGTAAACCGTTGAAGCAGTTGCTGAAAGTGATGCTATCATTCCTGACTTCCTTTGCTCCAGCCAACAGCTACAGCTGTTGTATATCTCTGTAAACTAATTGACCATGACATCTTGTTAATTGGGGCAGCTCCCATCTGCCTGCCTGGGTAATGGGATATGACAGGTGTTTTGATAAGAAATGCATAATAGTATGTAAAGTGTCCAAAATGTGGGGGAGTAGGTGACACTGAGAATCTGGTATAGTTTAACCAGGAGTTGAGATTACCCTATACATTTGGTCAAGATGGATGGAGAAGGATCGGACAGTTTTGTGATAATGAATTTTACCAGATGACTTCAATCTTATGGACTTAACACGACAGCAAAGGGCACAGCTGGCAAATGTGCGGACAGTCCTTAACAAGTGTCTCAAATCACAATGATGTGCGAGAGGTGCAATTAGTTATCATGTTGCAACAACCGCAAAGACTGTTTCAAAGCTTGCCACTCGCATGTGACATGTGTGACATGTGACACATTCTTTTGTGACATTTCACACAGACATGTGTGTGGTACACTTTGTAAACATAGTGTAACAATGTGTAGGGATCTGTAGTGACTGGGTGTTGTGACTGTTCTGAAATATAATATCCACGAAATGACAGTGGTACCTCATTGCACAGTGTACAATTATGACTCTAGAACACAACAGAGAACTTACATGTTTGAGACATCAGGACAGTGACAATCTTCAAGGTGTATGCAGTCATTCTGAACTGGAAGTAGCAGTGGACATGACATTGTAAGTTTGAAACACCTGTGTTGTTTTGTTTGTTTCTTGTTTGTGTCATTGCATAATTGACAATCAACTAACAATAAGAAAAAAAAGAATAAGTACTACCGCATTGTCACCTGCGTGTCACCAATGGGACAGCAGGACATCCCAACACCATCAGACATTTTGCCATAACATTACTGCACATAGTGATATAGGGGTGATGTACCTATTCTACACTGCTTCAATCTCTGTCAATGACAAAACACCTACCTCACATTTCTCAGCGAATTCCTCCAGAAAGGAACTGTGCTCATAAGAAACATAAGAATGAAGGGAGAAGGTTGTCATAAATAGGCAGGACTGAAAGGGTTAACAAAACACAAAATGATGAAGACAACAAGGGATAAAAGAGTACTTTTCAAGAAGAAAGAAAGATTTTAACAATGAAACCAGCTGCAAATAGAGTTGCAAGTGCATATCAGAAGAAAATCAACATCATCATCCCCCAGCACATGCAGAAAGAAATAAGAATGGAAAAGAAATAAAGAAACGAGGAAAATGGACAGGTAGCTGAAACCATGACTGACATCACCATGCCTGAATTGGAAAACGTTATCAAGAAATTGGAAAGAAGAAATTGTATGGCCTGGACAACATCACAAACGAGACGTTAGAACACCTTATGAAATCGGTTTGCCAAAAACTTCTGGACATTTTCAGTCTCAGCTGGAGACAAGGACAGGTACCACACTGCTGGAAGAAACTCAAATGAATCATGTTCCAAAGAAATGGAAGAAGACAGAAGTCCTGAGTTAATACCCTATAAGCTTGACAAGCTGTGTTGGTGAGACAGCTATTCTTGGAGTCAGTGGACCAAGTCTTAACTACACAACCAAGAAGCCAAAGTGCTAGTGGATGGCTAGTGGACAGTTATTGTGGCTGGAAGATGCTGCCGTACCATAGACTCATAGACTCCCTCAGGTTGGTGTCCTCTCCAGTACATTGTTCATATTATTCCTCAATGACAATATATCAGAGCTGCCCAAAGGAATCCAAGCGGCATTGTATGCAGACGGCCTGACACTCTGGTGCACGTGAGAGTAGGAAACAGCAGCAACCTACAGAACACAACTTGCCCTGGAGAGTCGCAGCATGGGCAGGCAGCTGGTGTGCAGCCACTGAGGGAGAGAGAGAGAGAGAGAGAGAGAGAGAGAGAGAGAGAGAGAGAGAAAGAGAGAGAGAAAGAAAGAGAGAGAGAAGAGAGAGAGAGGAGAGGAGAGAGAGAGAGAGAGAGAGAGAGAGAGAGAGAGAGAAAGTATGTGCTCTTTTCTCCCTCTCCCCCAAACCTAAACTCGGTAGACTTATCTTTTGCGATATACCAGTGAAGATTGAAGACCAGCAAGCATACCTGGCAGTCACTTTTAACACGGGTTAAATGGAAGCAACACGTCATCAGGTAGAAAGAAATGCCGGGTGGCAGCTGAACATCATGAGAAAACTGAAAGGATCACGTTGGGTGAAAATGAAAAGACAATGAAAACAGTTTATCAGGGGACCGAACAATCACACCCAGAGTATGGGCCAAGCTGTTGGATGACAGTGACCAGGACACACCAACACACCTGGACAAACTTCAAAACCAATCCCTGAGGATCATCACAGGTGCAATGAAATCAACACGATGACAGAAAATAGAACAGGTGACTGGCATACCTCCACTCAGAAAAAGAAAAGACTAGAAAGCAGTAGGCTGACTGTTTTGCCTTAAGACTGATCTTCCTCAATCAGTTCTTCTCTGGAGTGGTCATCTTGCCTAAGTTTGGGTCTGTAGCAATTCATTTTATTCAAAGTCTGGGCAGAAAACGTTGGAGAGTGCACACTCAGAAAACTGCTGTAAAGATGTTGATACTTGATAATTGATGTAACACGTTGTAAAATGGGAAAAGCGTAAATCTAAAACTGCACTTATTGTTGTTGTTGCTGTTGGCCAACAGTTCAGATATGTTTTGCCAATTATAGCAAAACCCTGCATTCTTCAGAGAATATGTTTCAAATCCACCTTTTTAACACTTCCTGTCCGACGAGCCGCAGTGAGCGGCTTGGCTGATTTTCAAAATGGCCGGCGAGCTGCTCACTGCGGCTCAGAACAATTCATCACTTTGTACTTCCGTTTCTTCCCCATTTAATAACATACAACTGCATGACGGCAGATAACGACAGTCCGATACACCCTTTTCCTTTTCAGTCATTTTGCTTTGTCATTCCATGTGTTTTCTTTCTGTGTGCGCCTCGTTTGTTGATATGTTTTCATTTTCGAAAGTGGAGTTAGCATGGCGTCAGGCAGTCGGCGTCTTGTTGGGCTCACTGCTGCTCAGGCCGTCGCACTTTTTCAGAAATTTTTACAAAAGTGATGATGAAATAGCTGCCAGTGAAGTGATGATAGTTTTGTTGAGAGTGCATCAAGTGCCGAGTCAGAAGAAGCGAGTTTTGACGATCGTGAAGTGCCTTCTTGTTCTGCAAAGAGAACACGCCTCTCCCGTTCTGTTTCTTTTACATCATCTACAGACACATTGTGGCAGGAACAAGGCAGATCAGCTGATTTTCCTGGTGACAGTGGTGATGTGGGTTGTAGGGGGGGGGGGGAGTGACAAGGATAGAGGCAGGCCCAGGATGGACAGTGTTATAGTAATAGTAGTTTTGTGTTATTTTATGTGCGTGACCTGACAATGATCAGTGTTATATAACTTCATATCATATGATTATAAAGATACACGCAGTCCGTACTCTGTGGAATGTTTACGTTCCCAAGTGTTACGCGCATATCAGCCCAAATTATGTCAGTAAAACATTTATGCTGCTGAATTATATTTGTCTTTTCTTGCCAGGAGATTCACTGTCTACTGGCAGAAGCCCTCTGACATTATTTATAAAAGTATGGTTTGTACACATTCGCAACTGCACACGCACGCGTGCGTGCACACACACACACACACACACACACACACACACACACACACTCACTCACTCACACACACACACACACACACACACACACACACACACACACACACACACACACAAACACAAGCACACATACACACACAAACACAAGCACACATACACACACAAACACAAGCACACACATCCACATACATATTTTCGTAATCACAAATGAATGATATTTATAATCTAATAAAGTATTTGCCATACCCATTATCCCCTCCCTTCCCCCTCTGTCTCTAAAAACAGAAGCATTTTCTTCAAGTTGCTGTCATGCAGTAAA
>JAPXFY010000582.1:27500-53120 GCA_030674185.1 Monoplex corrugatus
GCAAGAAGTGTTCTTCAGTGCACCAAAATATTTATTAAAGAAGATACAAAGCTTAGACTGCAAAAGTATTAATATTGCTCTAGGTGTCCCTACTCATGCCTCTAATCTAGAAACGTACAAAGTTGCTGGAATTCTGCCTCTGAACAACTATCGTGAGCTAGTGACAGCAAAATTTGCAGCTAGAGCTACTTCACAAACGGACAATTTTGTGAGTAAGGAAATGAAGATCAGATCTGATGTTAACTTTCCAAAGCGAGCAAAAAGCATTTCATCACAAATGACTGTTGCAACTTACATATCTGACTTGGTCAAACAGTCTAATATAAATATGGACGAAGTAGCTGAGACACCATCAACAACGCCTATCCCTACATGGGAAATGCTAAAATCCTCTTTTGATATTGATTATACCGACGCTAAGAAATCTGAAAACGTCAACATTTCGATATCCACAGCAAGAGAACACATCGATGAAAAATACTGTACCTACCTTCATATTTATACCGATGGATCAGTCTTAGAAAATAAATGTACTGGAGTAGCATTTTATGTTCCAAAATTTAAAATAAAAAAATCATTTTTCGTTGGGGCAAACATATTTAATTTTAATTTAATTTAATTACAATATTTATATAGCGCAAAATCTTGATAAAATCAAATCTAAGCGCTGAAGCAGACACACGCAAGCACGCACGCACGCACGCACGCACGCACGCACACACACGCACGCGCACACACACACGCACACACACACACACACACACACACACACGCATGGCTATAAATGGGGAGAAAGATAAAAGCAATAAAGCAAGAATAAAAGCAATGGAAAATTATAGAGCATAGTATATACAATTATATATTATAACCATGTGATTCCCTCCGAGCGGAGACAGGCTGCAGAGGGGGGGGGGGGGTTGAGTGAAGTTAGGATTTTAAGCGGAGGAGAAAAGGTGAGTTTTGAGAGCGGACTTGAAGGAGACAAAAGTAGGTTGCTGACGGACTGAGAGAGGAAGTTTGTTCCAGGAGAGTGGACCAGAAACAGAGAAGGCTCGTGGACCATAGGTATTGAGCTAGTGCGTGGAAAGCGAAAAGTCAGAGGATCGGAGCAGAGCGGAGGGTACGTGAGGGAACATAGATCTCAAGTAGGCTTGACGGGTAATCGGGGGCTGCGTATTGAGGCTTTTGTAGCACATGGTGTCTAGTTTGTACTGTATGCGCTTTGATACAGGGAGCCAGTGAAGTTTTTGCCAGGAGAGGAGATATGTGGTCAGCTTTTTTTTTTGAGTACAAGGCGTACAGCATTGTTTGAATGCGCTGTAGGATGTAAATGGTGGAGGCAGGAAGACCAGACAGGAGTGAATTGCAATAGTCAATGCGAGACATTATGAAGGAGAGAACGAGTTTTGCAGTTGTTTCGACAGAGAGATACTTCCTGATCAGCCTTATACGATGGAGATGATAGTAGCAGGATCTGGCAGTTTGAGAAACAAAGTTGTTCATGGACAGGGTAGAGTCAATGCAGACACAAGGTCTATCTTTACAGCGGAATTAGTCGCTATTAATCAAGCATTGCATTATCTAGTAAATCTTAAACCCATGTCTTTCAAAGTAGTTATCTTTGTTGACTCAAAATCTGTATTATATGCCTTATGGTCTTTTGGTGCTGACACAAGACTTGATTTAATTACTGAGGCAAATCATCTTATGCATCATTTAAGGGTCAAAGGTACAGATATCAGTTTATGCTGGGTGCCTTCTCACGTTGGTCTTCACGGTAACGAAGTAGTTGATAGAGCAGCTAAGCAAGGCGCCCAAAATTCTGATAATGCTATAGAATTACATGTTCATACTTCCGTAAAAGAAGCTTGCAACTTGCTCGAATCAGCCTCATGGACTCGATTTCATGAACATTCAAATGAACAGTTTGTGTCACAACAGATAATAAAACTTACCGTTCAAAATGTATGTAAAAATTACAGTATTCTTCTATGTATCATTTGAGATCGATTGTTGCTGTTCGTTTTCGTATACAGCTAAACACATTGAGAACAAAATATTGTGAAAATGTCAAGTGTATTTGCGGCGAACAGTTCACACTATTCCACTGTACATTCTACTGCAAAATGCTACGTTCTTTTTTACCGAAAATGTTTACTCAAGAAAAGTATTCTGAAAATCATTTCCAAAAAGTTACATCAGATCAATCTTTGTTAGTTAAAATTTCAGAATCATTAGTTCACAGTCCTGTTAATGCATTACTTTAACTTTATTCAGTTTGTGTTTTAGTGTTACAATTTCCTTTCACATTGTTGAAGTTAATTGTTAGTGTTAAGTTCTCGTTCCATTTTTCTGTTCTCCCACCTACTAATGTCTTTTTCCTCTGTCTTCACTCTGCCCAATCCAACCCGTCCAACTATCGTTCTACATTTTATTTTGTTCACTCATTTTTATTCCCCCTCCCCCTCCCCCCTCCCCCGTCTAATATTACTTATAGTGAAAAGACGTTAAATCAAAGAACGAACACACACACACACACACACACACACACACACACACACACACACACACACACACACACACACACACACACACACACACTCACATACACACATACACCCACCCACACACACATACATACACACACATACACACACATACACACACACATACACACACATACATACACATCACACACATACACACACACACGCACACACACACATAAAAAAACACTCACACACATACACACACATACACACACAAACACACAACAAACACACTCACACACACACACACACACACACACACTCACA
This sequence comes from Monoplex corrugatus, assembly GCA_030674185.1. Lineage (NCBI taxonomy): Eukaryota > Metazoa > Mollusca > Gastropoda > Littorinimorpha > Ranellidae > Monoplex > Monoplex corrugatus. The sequence goes on from JAPXFY010000582.1 coordinate 30,317, forward strand.
CACACACACACACTCACACACACACACACACACACTCACACACACACACACACAGTCAGACACACACACACACACTCACACACACGCACACGCACACGCACACTCACACACACACACACTCACACACACACTCACACACTCTCTCTCTCTCTCACACGCACACACACACACACACACACACACACACACACACACACACACACACACACACACACACACACACACATGCACACTGATCTTCAGACTTAATACTGTCTCAGAATTCAGTTCAATATGAATTGTCTGTCGCCTTTGTACTGAATGATTTCAGGGAAGAAACACTGACATTGCCATGCAAGTACAGAGAGAATTGAACATTTTTTAGCTCATTGGGTAATAAAACGTTTGAATTCAAATATGGACATTATTGATCATTTTATAGCTTATTGGTTAATACGTTTGTATTCAAATACAATCAATATTGATCATTTCATAGCTTATTGGATAATATAACGTTTGAATTCAAATATGGACAATATTGATCATTGTATAGGTTATTGGTCAATACAACGTTTGAATTCAAGTATGGACAATATTGATCATTTTATAGCTTAATGGTTAAAACAACGTTTGAATTCAAATATGGACAATATTGATCATTTTATAGCTAATTTGTTAATACAACGTTTGAATCAAATACAAACAGCATTGATCATTTTATAGCTTATTGGTTAATACAACGCTTGTATTCAAATACGAACAGTATTGATCTTTTCATGGCTTTCTGGATAATATAAAGTTTGAACTCAGTAACATTTCTATCATATCGTTCATGCTGAACATCAACTGTTTAAAAACAAAACAACCTCCAGTGGTTATAAATTGAGAACCAGACATGTTGTATTTTACTACTGCAACATCACACCATTTCTACATAATGCACTTGTGCACAAGTGAATTTTGTTGGGAAAATGCTTTTGTATAAAAGGCAAGAAGCAAATTACAGCAGCGCAGTGTTTGTGTGACCAGGAATCCATGTCTTCTTCAATGTGCATGAGTGATTCAACTATTGCTACAATGTTAATGCAGACTGGTGTGGCCATATCATGTCCTCTATACAAACGTTTGAGCACGTTGTCTGAGCCCTTTTAACAGATAAGGTAATGACACAAATGGCAACTCACAGATTGTGAAAGACCTCAAAATGCCATTAACAGAGTTGGCTTCCATTCCAACAGTGGGACATGTGATTATGACGGTAGAACGAAATATTGTTTGTGTGGATTTGACAGTTTAAAATCACTCTCCAGTAAAATTTGCAATTTTCGTGACAATGTGTTCAGACAAGCATCTCTCGATGTCTACTTTCCATATATGAAACGCTAACAAAATTTCTCTGCAAAATCTGTACAATCCCAGCTTTATAAATTTGCATTATGTAGATATTTTCATTTACTTCCAGACCAATTTAAAAACACCACCAGCCACAACAACAACACACATTCATCTCCACATCCTCTGTCCATCTCAAAACTTGTCTCACTGTGCCTCACAGCCATCTCACCAACCCACTACTGTTATAATCACACCATCACCAGTCCACCTCCCTCATGCCCACGATATCATCCTCTCCACCTCTCTGTTTCACTCTTTGACTCTGTCATTGCTGTCCTCCAGGTTCCACGTTCTCAGGAAAAGCTTGGTGGTCCATGTTGTAGCAAATTGCACTGTGTCAGCTTTGAGGCAGTTGTGGTGTGTGTTGGACTGAAAAACAACTCGTGTTCTGTGTTTCAAGGTGGATCTATGGCTGTTCCTCTTACGACGTCTGTTTTTGAAGGTGACCGATAGTCTGACGACTCTGGGAACGTGAATTTAAATCATCCATGCTTTTTTCCGCTAACAGCACATATTATGATGGATTATCTTCTAGCACATACTACAATGGATTATCTGCTACAATAGTAACAAGAATGACGCGAGACTGTGGACACGTAGCAAGATTGTGCGCGACGCCTGTTCTAAAATTAAATGCGTCAGTACGTCACCGAAAATTCCCTCAAAAAGTGTTGAAACTACACAATGGAACCCTCTATGTCACTTTTTCGGTTTAATAGGGGCAATTTCATTGGTTAATTTGTGTTGAAAGCAACCAACCTCAATTCTTTGTCTCTTCGTGTTACCCGTGTCATTCACACTACTGTAAACATGGCTAGACGGACAACTTTCATGGCTGCCAAAGTAGCAGAATTGATCATTCAGGCTGGTTCTGACGATGATCTAGACGTTGATCATTATGAAAGCAGTAACTCAAGTGCTGAAGTGGAAGATTTTGAGGATAATGTGCCACAAAACGACGATGATAGCGCATACTCAACGGATGAAGACGAAGTTGAAGCAGACGAACAAAGTGCGATCATCACTGATATTGACATCTTTCACTCGGGTATTCAGGCAACAAATCATTCAGGTTTGGAGCCAGATTTTTAGCTAGAAATAAGTTGTCCTGATCAATGTGAAGCCAACACTGAGGTTGACACTGCCAGTGACGACAGTGGCGATGAAAATGATGCACCAACTGGGTGAAAAATCTTCGGACATTTCCGCAAGTACCTGTTTTCTCAGCTGCCGAAACACGCGGTTTGCAGCCCTTCATCTTTCAAGACATCCCCGACCCTACACCATTATATTTCCTTCATGTTACCATTATGTTCTAAAATGTTGAAATATTATGTTTTATGTCTTTTTTCCTGCAGTTTTTCGACATCATATGCTAAAAATAACACTTTGTATGAATCTCCTGTGGCTGTTTGGGATTTTTTATTTTGACACTTACGTTGACATTTTCAAAAGCACAAAATACTAACTGAATGAATCTTTACAGAAATTGTTTTTACTTCAACAGGGAGATAAAGGAATGATCTGCAAACGTTGTTCTAACATCAATAAGCTAGCTTTTACGGCCTATTCAAGAAAATTAAATAAAAATGACCAAAATAGGGTATCCTCAGGGCATTTCTGTTTCCTGCCCCCAGTGTGCGCAGGCATAGTAGCTGTAATGAGGCAGTGTTGTGAAAAGATTAATTCATTTAACCTGTGAACTATTTCCATGTCCAACCTCACCCATTCCTAAATTATAATGCAAGCAACAACAACAATATTTTGTTCACTGAGAAATCAATCAATTTATTGTCAGGTAGCCAGTAACGTGACGCTGTGCAGTCGTGTCTTCTTCATATTGATTGCAAACACTCTGACAAGTATCATGCTTCCAGGTGACTAACTTCACATGCCAGGTACTCTTCAATTGATTTTATTTTCCGTGTGGTTCATGTTTACATTTCTTTCTTAATCGTGGCGTGGGCGTGGAGTCTTGCATTATGAATTTATATTTCTGTGTATCGAGGTTTTCAATTCCAGTATTGATTAGAATAACTATACTCTGGGGTTTCATCTTCAGCAGATTGGTGTCTTTCATTTTGATTGTCTACCATGGGACAGTTTGCTTTGTTGCTGGTGGCCATCATCTTACTTCCAGCAAGCTGCATGTTTCACATCACAGTGAAGTGCACTACACACACACACACACACACACACACACACACACACACACACACACACACACAAACATACACACACAAACACATATACACACATACACACATACACACAAACACACACACATACACACATACGCACCCACACCCACACACACACACACACACACACACACACACACACACACACACACACACACACACACACACACATACATACAATTATGCATACACACAGAAACACAGAAACACACATACACACACACACGCACGCACGCACACACACACACACACACACACACACACACACACACACACACTCCCATCACCACAACCACCGCCACCACCACCACCACTATATTTACGATCCTGACCACACCCATCCTCATCCTTCCACCAATCATAAAACCCCACCATCACTAACTCCTTCCCTATCACACACTCTACGTTCTGCCTTTAAGGTACATCCTTTGTCCCCACTTTGTCATCCTGTCCACCTGTCTGTTTCACTCTGTAACTCTCTGCCATCCTGTCCACCTCTCTGTTTCCCTCTGTAACACTCTGTCATCCTGTCCACCTCTCTGTTTCCCTCTTTAACTCTCTGTCATACTGTCCACCTCTCTGTTTCCCTCTGTAACACTCTGTCATCCTGTCCACCTGTCTGTTTCCCTCTGTAACACTCTGTCATCCTGTCCACCTCTCTGTTTCCTTCTGTAACACTCTGTCATCATGTCCACCTCTCTGTTTCCCTCTGTAACACTCTGTCATCATGTCCACCTGTCTGTTTCCCTCTGTAACACTCTGTCATCATGTCCACCTCTCTGTTTCCCTCTGTAACACTCTGTCATCCTGTCCACCTCTCTGTTTCCCTCTTTAACTCTGTGTCATACTGTCCACCTCTCTGTTTCCCTCTGTAACACTCTGTCATCCTGTCCACCTGTCTGTTTCCCTCTGTAACACTCTGTCATCCTGTCCACCTCTCTGTTTCCCTCTGTAACACTCTGTCATCATGTCCACCTCTCTGTTTCACTCTGTAACTCTCTGTCATCCTGTCCACATGTCTGTTTCCCTCTGTAACACTCTGTCATCCTGTCCACCTTTCTGTTTATCTCTGTAACTCTCTGTCATCCTGTCCACCTGTCTTTTCTCTCTGTAACTTTCTGTCATCCTGTCCACCTGTCTGTTTCCCTCTGTAACACTCTGTCATCCTGTCCACCTCTCTGTTTCCCTCTGTAACTCTCTGTCATCCTATCCACCTCTCTGTTTCCCTCTGTAACACTCTGTCATCCTGTCCAACTGTCTGTTTCCCTCTGTAACACTCTGTCATCCTGTCCACCTGTCTGTTTCCCTCTGTAACACTTTGTCATCCTGTCCACTTCTCTGTTTCCCTCTGTAACACTTTGTCATCCTGTCCACCTCTCTGTTTCCCTCTGTAACACTCTGTCATCCTGTCCACCTGTCTGTTTCCCTCTGTAACACTCTGTCATCATGTCCACCTGTCTGTTTCCCTCTGTAACACTCTGTCATCCTGTCCATCTGTCTGTTTCCCTCTGTAACACTCTGTCATCCTGTCTACCTCTATGTTACCATCTGTAACACTCTGCCATCCTGTCCACCTGTCTGTTTCCCTCTGTAACACTCTGTCATCCTGTCCACCTCTCTGTTTCCCTCTGTAACACTCTGTCATCCTGTCCACCTCTCTGTTTCCCTCTGTAACACACTGTCATCCTGTCCACCTGTCTGTTTCCCTCTTTAACTCTCTGTCATCTTGTCCACCTGTCTGTTTCCCTCTGTAACACTCTGTCATCATGTCCACAAATCTGTTTCCCTCTGTAACACTCTGTCATCCTGTCCACCTCTCTGTTTACCTCTGTAACACTCTGTCATCCTGTCCACCTCTCTGTTTCCCTCTGTAACACTCTGTCATCCTGTCCACCTCTCTTTTTCCCTCTGTAACTCTCTGTCATCCTGTCCACCTCTCTGTTTCCCTCTGTAACACTCTGTCATCCTGTCCACCTCTCTGTTTCCCTCTTTAACTCTCTGTCATCCTGTCCACAATGTTTCCCTCTGTAACACTCTGTCATCCTGTCCACCTCTCTGTTTCCCTCTGTAACACTGTCATCCTGTCTACCTCTCTGTTTCCCTCTGTAACACTCTGTCATCCTGTCCACCTCTCTGTTTCCCTCTGTAACGCACTGTCATCCTGTCCACCTCTCTGTTTCCCTCTTTAACTCTCTGTCATCCTGTCCACCTGTCTGTTTCCCTCTGTAACACTCTGTCATCCTGTCCACATGTCTGTTTCCCTCTGTAACACTCTGTCATCCTGTCCACATGTCTGTTTCCCTCTGTAACACTCTGTCATCCTGTCCAACTGTCTGTTTCCCTCTGTAACACTCTGTCATCCTGTCCACCTCTCTGTTTCCCTCTGTAACTCTCTGTCATCCTGTCCACCTCTCTGTTTCCCTCTGTAACACTCTGTCATCCTGTCCACCTGTCTGTTTCCCTCTGTAACTCTCTGTCATCCTGTCCACATGTCTGTTTCCCTCTGTAACACTCTGTCATCCTGTCCACATGTCTGTTTCCCTCTGTAACACTCTGTCATCCTGTCCACATGTCTGTTTCCCTCTGTAACACTCTGTCATCCTGTCCACCTGTCTGTTTCCCTCTGTAACACTCTGTCATCCTGTCCACCTCTCTGTTTCCCACTGTAATACTCTGTCATCCTGTCCACCTCTCTGTTTCTCTCTATAACTCTCTGTCATCCTGTCCACCTCTCTGTTTCCCTCTGTAACTCTCTGTCATCCTGTCCACCTGTCTGTTTCCCTCTGTAACACTCTGTCATCCTGTCCACATGTCTGTTTCCCTCTGTAACACTCTGTCATCCTGTCCACCTCTCTGTTTCCCCCTGTAACACTCTGTCATCCTGTCCACCTCTCTGTTTCCCTCTGTAACTCTCTGTCATTCTCTTTACCCCTTTTGTTTCTCCTTTCAACTCTCCATCATTATCTCTCCTGTTTCCAAGTCTTCACGAACAACCCCAAACCTTGTTGTTCCATGTTGTAGTAGACTGCACCGTGTCAGTTTTGAGGCAGTTATGATGTGTGCTGTATTGACAACAACTCGTGTTCTGTGTTTCAAGGTACATGTAGATGTCTGGCGGTTTCTCTCACGACGTCTGGTTTTAAAGGTGACCAGTGGTCTGAGGACTATGGACCTGTGGACTGAGGTAGGATTTAAGTTCTTGATGATTCGTACTTTTTTATCATAAGGCACAGAGCACAGTTTTATTCACAAGTACAAATTGTACTGGATTATCTACTGTACACTTTATAGAGAATCATTAACTGTACGCATTGTAGTGGATTATTCATGAGCACAATTTAAAGGGAAATATCTGTGAATACATATTATGGTGAATCATCAACAAGTACAGATTAAGTGGATTAGCTACTATCACAAATTGCGATAGGTTATCTAGTAGTAGAATTCATAATGGATTATCTTCTTGTACAGATTTAAAGTGGATTGTCTTCTCATAGAGATGATAGTGGATTATCTATTAGCACAGCTTAAAGTGTATTACCTGTGTGCCAGGACAGTCATGTTCCTGTACACCAGTATGCTCAGGTCAATAAATCCACATCAACGTGTGTAGATGAAAAATATACATTACGTAATGCCAATCTGGAATTCCATTCCATTGTCCACTGTCTGAAGTAGTTTCATGGAGTAAGCCAGGTTGATACTGTCTGAAGTAGGTTCATGGAGTCTGCCAGGTGGATAGTGGCACGATGCTTTCTCATCTGATCTCCTGACACTAGCCCCTGGCAAGTCTCCTTACTGCTTCAACTTCTGTTGCTAAGCTGAAGTCAAGCTGGAATCAACAGACATGAAAACAGTGCTTCATATCAAACCTCGTTTTCATGTCTGTTGATTCCAGTTTGTTTCACACTGAAGACTTATGCAGACATTCCAGGACTGAGTCACCTGTACATGGAGTGGCGTCATGTCAATTGTTCCTGTTTTTTTTAATGAACTCTTAACCTTCTATGGGCTATATACAGAAATTTTCCATTCATTCAATAACACACCACAGACACGCAGAGGTACACAGACACACACACACACACACACACACAAACACACACACACACACACACACACACACACACACACACACACACACACACACACACATACACACACACACACATCTATATATATATATATATATATATATGTTATATATATATATATATATATGTGTGTGTGTGTGTGTGTGTGTGTGTGTGTGTGTGTGTGTGTGTGTGTGTGTGTGTGTGTGTGTGTGTGTGTGTGTGTGTATGTCAGTCGAACAGCACTAGGAGCTGAAAAGGTGACTGAGGGTCTATCTGGGGTGTTTTGAATTTTTCTCAAAATTGATTTATGTAGACAATAATCTACCCACCACAGAAGTTTATTTTTCTTGAAAAAATATTATTTTAAATTAATTTAAATGGGTTTTGTAATGCACTGATCGCAGCAGAAAAAACGCCATATCCTACCAAAAGTACCTATTTTTCTCTTATTATGAACAAATTAAACCTTGGACTCTTAAAGACAGATGAAGTGATACGTAAAAAAATTTAATGTACATGTTCAAAACAACTTCAGTGCTCTGGAAGACGTTGGTGACAGTGAGGAACAATGGACAATGTTGAGGAATTCGATAAATGAAGCTTGTGAAGAAATCCCTAAGGCAGATAGAAAAGTAAAAACGAGCTGGATAACTAATGGAATTTTCGGCTTGATGGAGAAAAGGAGGAAGGCAAAGAGAAACGAAGAGATCTACAGGAAGATAAACAAGGAGACCAGGAATAGGTACCATGAAGCTAAGGAAGCTAAGGAAGCTTGGCTGAAAACAAAGTGCAAAGAAATGGAAGACCGACACAAAACGGATGCTCAGGGTATGTACAGACGAATTGAAGAAATTGTCCACAGGAAAAATACATGCTCATCAACTGGTTGCTTGAAATCGAAAGATGGCACGCTTATCATGTAAAAAGACAAAATATTAGACAGATGGGAAGAGTACATTAAAGACCTTTTTGAGGATGACAGAAACGAAGAACACATTATAAAAAAGAACTTTGAGGACCACCCACATTGAAAGATGAAGTTAGAAGGGCACTGAAAAAGATGAAACCAGGAAAAGCCCCAGGACCAGATAACATTACTACAGTGATGATTGAAGCCCTGGATGAATTTGGCACAGAAAAGATAACATTCCTCCTAAATGAAATTTACGACACTGGAAAAATTCCCAAAGATGTGTCAAAATCAATTTTCATTGCACTTAAAAAGAAGACAGAATGCGAACTCCATCGCACAATCAGTTTGATGAGTCATGTAACAAAAATCCTGTTGAGAATAATCATAATGAGGACAAGGAATAGCATCAAAAGAGAAATAGCAGAAGAACAGTGTGGAATTGTGGAAGGGAAAAGAACTATTAATGCCATATACATCCAAAGAACTATCATAGAGAGGTCAAATGAGATGAAGAAGGATTTGTATTTATGTTTTGTTGACTACACCAAGGCTTTCGATCAGGTAAGACATGATGAATTGATCAACCAACTGGAGAGACTCAATGTTGATAGAAAAGATCTACGAATAATCAGAAATATGTACTGGGAACAAACAGCTGCAATGGGATCAGAAAACGATGTAAGCTCTTTCCAAAACATGGAAAGAGGAGTCAGACAGGGTTGTGTTTTGTCACCAGATCTGTTTTCACTTTACAGCGAAAACATCATGAGAAACCTAGAAGAAGACCCTGGATTAAAGGTTGGAGGGAAAATGATAAACAACATTCGATACGCAGATGACACCGTGCTAATTGCAGAAAATGAAAGGGACCTACAAAACCGTGTGAATATACTAGAAATAGAAAGCAAAGGTAAGGGACTGGAACTAAACAGCAGGAAGACTGAAGTCACGGTGATCAGTAAAAAACATGAAATCCCCTCATGCAAAGTTAACAGCAAATGGCACAATCTTGACACAGGTTGATAAATTCAAATACCTGGGAACGATCATTTCATCAGATGACAGATGCACATCAGAAATAGCCAGCAGAATCAGCCAAGCCAAAACAGCATTCAAGATGACAAGCATTCTTACTAACAAATGCCTATCAATTAACATCAGGAAGAGAGTTCTTGAATGTTATATAGAACCAATACTGTTGTACGGATGTGAAGCGTGGACAGTCAACAAGCCAAGCCAGAACAGTATTGAAGCAGCCGAGATGTGGTTTCTAAGAAGAATGTTGAGAGTTCCATGGATAGCAAAGAAAACAAACGAGACAGTCTTGATGGAGGCAGACACAAGTAGATCACTCATAAGGAAGATTAGGAAAAGACAAGCAACATTTATAGGACATTTTATGAGGAAGGGGGGTTTGGAGCACCTGGTCACAACGGGAAAGCTGGAGGGAACGAGAACTCCAGGTAGACCCAGGGAGAAAATGCTGGACGGACTTGCAGAGTGGCTGGGGATGAGGAGGGTGGGGGAGATGCTAGGGGCTACGAGAGATAGAGACAAATGGAAGTCCATGGTCGCCAACGCCATGTGGCAGGGCACCTGATGATGATGATGATTATGAACCATAACCTGTACAGTAAGCACACATGTAATACACTGATGGAAAGCTCTTTGGTGCACCTTTCAGATAACGACAGCGAAAATTAGAAACAAACTGGGTCAAAGCGACCAAATAAAGAAATTTAAGGAAAATGTGTAGGGGTGCACACAAAAACTTTAGAAGCCATTTTCTCAAAATGGCCTTCATACAACTTAATGATTTTAAACATATATAACTTCTACATTTTTTTTTAGTACAAGCTTTATTCCAGTACCAAATTAACCAGCAGAATGTACACTTTCCAGTGATATGAACATCTCAAATGGTACTGAAGTTGAGTTTCAGGTTACAAAAACAAAACGTTATGGGCTTTCAAAGATGAGAGGGGTCAAGTTAGCCATTTTGCGAAAAACAGTGTTGAAGAGAATAGGTCTGAATTGAAAGGGCATGGTCAGAAACTCCTTAGCAGCAAGCATGAAATATCAACCCAATCAGCTGAAATTCCATACTACCCTTGTTTGCTTAATTGCCCATCCATCCAAAACAACAAAAAGAAAAATAAATTTAAGAAAAGCGTACTTTAATCACCAAAATGTTACGGAACTTGTGAATATTTTGAAAGGAGATAGTAGCACTTACCACACATTAAAACACAAAAAATGATACTTATTGATTGAATGTGACTTTATTGTGTTAAGACATAGTGTAAAAGTGATTATAGGGCATGAAAATGCAGAAAACTCAAAATTGACAAATGTGTCCCTGTTTAGAGCTTTCAGCCCACAGCAACAAAAGGCCTCACTCGACTTACTGTACCTTTTCTCAGAATGGGTGACATATATAGCTACTAGCACAAATTATAATAGGTTACTATTCAAATTACAGATACTATAATTCACTGTTTGATAAACTATATGCATGTATGTATGTATGTGGCCCCATGACCAGACAACATTACTACAGAGATGATTGAAGCCCTGGAGGAATTTGGCATAGAAAAAATAACAGTCCTCCTAAATGAAATTTATGACACTGGAAAAATCCCCAAAGATATGTCAAAATCAATTTTCATTGCACTTCCAAAGAAGACAGGGGCTATAGAATGCGAACTCCTTCGCACAATCAGTTTGACGAGTCATGTAACAAAAATTCTGTTAAGAATAATCATGATGAGGACAAGGAATAGAATCAAAAGAGAAATAGCAGAAGAACAGTGTGGATTTGTGGAGGGGAAAGGAACTATTAATGCCATATACATCCTAAGAACTATCATAGAGAGGTCAATTGAGATGAATAAGGATTTGTATTTATGCTTTGTTGACTATACCAAGGCTTTCGATCGGGTACGACATGATGAATTGATCAACCAAATGGAGAGACTCAATGTCGATGGAAAAGATCTACGAATAATCAGGAATATGTACTGGGAACAAACAGCTGCAATGAGAATAGAAAACAATATAAGCTCTTTTCAAAACATCAAAAGATGAGTCAGACAGGGTTGTGTTTTGTCACCAGATCTGTTTTCACTATATAGCGAAAGCATCATGAGAAACCTGGAAGAAGACCCTGGATTAAAGGTTGGAGGGAAAATGATAAACAACATTCGGTACGCAGATGACACCGTGCTAATTGCAGAAAATGAAAGGGACCTACAAAACCTTGTGAATATACTAGAAACAGAAAGCAAAGGTAAGGGGTTGGAACTAAACAGCAGGAAATCCCCTCATGCAAAATAACACCAAATGGCACAACCTTGTCACAGGTTAATAAGTTCAAATACCTGGGAATGGTCATTTCATCAGACGGCAGATGCACATCGGAAATAGCCAGCAGAATCGGCCAAGCCAAAACAGCATTCAAGAAGATGGAAAGCATTTTTACAAACAAATGCCTATCACTTAACATCAGAAAGAGAGTCCTTGAATGTTATATAGAACCAATACTGTTGTATGGATGCGAGGCATGGACAGTCAGCAAGCAAAGCCAGAGCAGGATCGAGGCAGCCAAGATGTGGTTTCTAAGAAGAATGTTGAGAGTTCCATGGACAGCAAGGAGAGCAAACGGGACAGTCTTGATGGAGGCAGACACAAGTAGATCACTCATAAGGAAGATTAGGAAAAGACAAGCAACATTTATAGGACATTTTATGAGGAAGGGGGGTTTGGAGCACCTGGTCACAACGGGAAAGCTGGAGGGAAGGAGAGCACCAGGTAGACCCAGAGAGAGAATGCTGGACGGACTTGCAGAGTGGCTGGGGATGAGGAGGGTGGAGGAGATGCTGGGGGCAACAAGAGATAGAGATGGTTGGAAGTCCATGGTCACCAATGCCATGTGGCAGGGCACCTGATGATGATGATGATGATGATATATGTATATACATGTATATATATATATATATATAATTTTATATATATACATATGTGTGTGTGTGTGTGTGTGTGTGTGTGTGTGTGTGTGTGTGTGTGTGTGTGTCTGTGTCTGTGTCTGTGTCTGTATCTGTATCTGTCTGTGTCTGTGTCTGTGTCTGTCCAGTTCTGTTCAATGTCGAGCTTGCTCGACTCTCCATGACACGTTTCCTCCATCCCTGTCTGTCAGATATTGCAGTAGGTAATTCATCATGCTGACAGCCCATATCATCGATCAGTTGGTCGATGAAGGTCTTCTTTGGACGTCCTGGTCTTTGTTTTCCGTGACTGAGTCTCCATAGTAGAACATCTCCTACCAGTTCCTCTTTGCTACGCCAGCAGTGTCCCGCGAAACGCAGTCTTTGTTGACGTATTGATTTATTGATTGGTGGGATCTTACCATATAACTCTTTGTTCGTTGGATGTTTTCTCCAAGATTTGTTCAGGGCTGCACGTAGCGTTCGTGTGTATGCTCCATCAATCTTCTTCTCCAATGTCGTTGTTAGAGTCCAAGAGATTGAAACCATATGTAACAACAGACTCTACTGCTGCTCAGAAAAAGTTCCTTTTCTGGTTGTCTGGTAGATTGGATTTCCAGATTTTGTCCAGTTGATTTAGAGCACCCTAGGTATTTCCGAGTCTGGTATTGACGTCTTGTTCTATGGAGTGAATTATGATATCTGTAAACTGATTTCGAACAACGTAGAAATGTCGTTGTTTTGATCATCTCATCATGCCAATCTGGAGATTCCATTCTGTTGTCCACTGTCTGAAGTAAGTTCACGCAGTCAGTCAGAAGGATAGCAGCAATATGTCCCTTCATCTGACTTCGTGAAGCTAACTTCTGGGAAGCTTGATTATTGCTTCAACTTTTGTTTCTGAACTGAAAGTTGAGGTTTGTTATGCAAGGCTGTCTTCGTGTCTGTTGATTCCATCTGCTTTTACGCTGAAGCTCTATCCAGACATGCCAGGACTGAGCACACTGTACATAAAATGACATCATAAGAATTTATTTTGTGTTTCTCAGTAAACTCTCTCTCTCTCACTTCGTTGTTGTTGTTGCTATTGTTGAAGATTATCACACTTCAGAAGAGTTCCTGCGTGCTCACCTGTTTTGGTCCCATTTTCTATGCCACTATAATGACCACTGAAACTGGCACAGCTTTCACAATGCATTGATGATGTTGACGATGAAGATAACGATTATGATGCTGTGGCGTTCCATCTAGGATTGAAACTGCTTGACAAAACTGTAGTCTAACTTACTTTCATGATATGCCTTGGCATCAATCAGGCCTGAGAGATACAGATACCCATGGTGTGTGTCAGAATATTTTAACAACACTTTCAGTGACACATCTGTGAAATGGACGAGACTCGACTGTGTGATCTCAGTCTTCTCAATGAGCCCACAGCACACTCAACTCTGGATAGGAGCCAGCTGGAGCAGAAAAAAAAACAACAACAAAAAACACAATGGTATTTTTAAGGTTTCCATGAACTCTCAGCCTTTCTCGGGCGTCTGCCACTGGCAATTGGCTGTTAACTCGTCCTGTGAAATGGGCCTGACACATTTGCAGCATTGTTTTCTTTTTCTTCTACAAAAGGATCAAGAACACAAATGAAATTATGTACACTTTGAGCCAGATTTTAATCATTATGAATTTAATACTATATCCCGACAAATGGCGGTCAAATTGGCGGTTTGCCGCATCGTGACTTGGCCTAAGCTTGCTCTGATGCAAGATTAATATGTAATAGTTAAAGGTGTGGGGTGGTTCAAATGAAAGATTAGGAATGAAAAATTAGAATACCAAAATTCTACAAATCATCATCATCAAATTCCCTGCCACATGGCGTTGGCAATCATGGCCCTCCATATGTATCTATCCCTTGTTGCAGCAAGCACATCTTCCACCCTCTCTGTCCTCAGCCATTCTGCAAGTCTGTCAATATTTTTTTCCCTGAGTCTACCTGGTGCTCTCTTTCCCTCCAGCTTTCCTGTTGTGACCAGGTGCTCTAATACCTCTCTCCTCATAAAATGGCCGATAAATGTTGCCTGTCTTTTCCTAATCTTCCTTATAAATGATCTTTTTGTGTCTGCCTCTATCAAGACTGTCTCGTTTGTTTGTTTTTTTTCCTTTTTTTGCTGTCCATGTAACTCTCAACATTCTTCTTAGAAGCCACATCCTCAGCTGCTTGAATCTTGTTCTGCTTTGCTTGCTGACATTCCACGCCTCACAAACGTATTACATTATCGGTTCTATATAACATTCAAGAACTCTCTTCCTGATGTTAGTTGATAAGCATTTGTTGATAAGAATGCTTTTCATCTTCTTGAATGCTGTTTTGCCTTGGCCGATTCTGCTGGCTATTTCTGATGTGCATCTACAGTCTGGTGAGATGATCGTTCCCAGATATTTATACTTATCAACTTGTCTGAAGGTTGTGCCGTTTGCTGTTATTTTGCACGAGGGGATTTCATGTTTTTTACTGATTACCATGACTTCAGTCTTCTTGTTGTTTAGCTCCAATCTTTTATTTTTGCTTTCTATTTCTATTATATTCACAAGGTTTTGTAGATCACTCATTTTCTGTAATTATCACAGTGTCATCTGCGTAACGAATGTTGTTTATCATTTTTCCTCCGACCTTTAGTCCAGAGTATTCCTCCAGTTTTCTCGTGATGTTTTTGCTGTAAAGTTAAAACAAATCTGGTGACAAAACACAACTTTGTCTGACTCCTCTTTTTACCTTTTTAGAAAGAGCTTATATCGTTTTCTATTCTCATTGCAGCTGTTTGTTCCCAATTCATAGTTCTGGTTATTCGTAGCTCTTTTCAATCAATATTGAGTCTTTCTAGTCGGTTAATCAATTCTTTATGTCTTACCCAATCGAAAGCCATAGTATTATCAACAAAGCATGAATATAAATCCTTATTCAACTCGATTGACCTGTCTATGATAGTTCTTAGGGTGTATATAGCATTAATAGTTCGTTTCCCTTCGACAAATCCACACTGTTCTTGTTCAGTTTCTCTTTTAATTATATTCCTTGTACTCATTATGATTATTCTTAATATAATTTTTGTTACATGACTCATCAAGCTGATTGTGCGATGGAGTTCGCATTCTATAGCCCCTGTTTCCTTTGGAACAGCAATGGAACTTGATTATGACATATCTTTGAGGATTTTTCCAGTGTCATAAATTTCATTTAGGAGGACTGTTATTTTTTCAATACCAAATTCCTCCAGGGCTTCAATCATCTCTAGTAATATTGTCTGGTCTTGGTTTTTTCCTGGTTTCATCTTTTTGAATGTTGCTCTAACTTAATATCTTTCATTATGGGTGGTCCTTCAACGTTCTTTCTTATAATGTATTCTTCATTTCTGTCGTCTTCAAAAAGGTCTTCAATGTACTCTCCCCATCTATCTAATATTTTCTTTTCCATGCTAAGCGTACCATCTTTCAAGTTTAGGCAAACAGTTGATGTGCATGTGGACAATTTCTTCATGTCTTCTGTACATACCCAGAGGATGTATTTTGTGTCAGTCTTCTATTTCTTTGCATTTTGTTTTCAACCAAGCTTCTTTAGCTTCGTTTCACCTATTCCTCATTCCTTTGTTTATCTTCCTGTATCGTTCCTCCTTTCCCGTTGCCTTCCCCTGTTCTTCCATCAATCCTCCAGCTCCATGTTGACATTCTTTAATTTTCCCTATTGCATCAATGCCCTCACATTTCATGTTGCAGTTTTTTTTTTATTGATCGCAGTGGCTTGCTGACGGTCTGGTGTCACCTGCGCAGCATGACGGTCCATATTGGACGAAGGTGCCCCATAGAAGCCCCTATTTACGTCGTTATCCTCATTTTCTTGATTTGTCTGGCCATGATTTTACTTGGGAATGTACAATAGTTTCCTGTTGCCTTCCATCGGTTTGTGTACAGTCTCTGCATTAGTCTTTGTCGTTCCCATGACAACCTACAAGGCAGTAGGGGTGATTTTTTTCAGGGTTTACTCTAATTATGATCTGAAAATGTCCATAATTTTCTTCTTTATAAATTTCTGATTACCGTCACGGGTCACTGGTAGGAAATTTGAACAATGCTGAATGATCGAAAAACAAAATCATTGATTTCAGGAAAACGAGTGAAATTTCACCTCAAAGACCTCTAATGAGAAATACATATTTTTCTTCGAAAATAGAATGCACGAATTGCTCATTTTCTAGCTTTTAGTTTTAGGGATTTAAAATATTAGAAGTTCTTGATAATTTTAAGAATCACTGAACCTTTGAAGGTAACTGTATTCAAGGTCGTTTGAGTAGAACAGGCGTTTGCTACGTGCCTTACTTAGCTTAATTTGTACTGCACGGCTACAAATGAATGAACATTTTGTGTATTTCTTTTGTTATTTCTTTTAGCATCTACCGACATGTTGCTTATGTTTATGCACATATCCTTAATACCTGAATGCTTAATTTAAGTGTGTAAAGAAGCGTGTGTGTGTGTGTGTGTGTGTATGTGTGTGTGTGTGTGTGTGTGTGTGTGTGTGTGTGTGTGTGTGTGCCTTTGTGTGTGTGAGTGTGTGTGTCTTTGAGAGAGAGAGAGAGAGAAAGAGACAGGGAGACACAGAGAGAGGAACACAGAGATTGAGACAGACAGACAGAGAAACAGACAGACACAGAGAAAGACAGACAGACACAGAGGCAGACAGACAGACAGAGAGATAAAGGTATACTTTGCTTTTGTTGTTTTTGCTCTCTGTCTGTCTGTCTGTCTGTCTGTCTCTCTGTCTGTCTGTCTGTCTGTCTGCCTGTCTGTCTGTCTGTCTCTGTCTGTCTGTCTGACTGTCTCTCTCACTCCCTCTCTCTCTCGGGGAACCATTTCTTAAACATTACCAAGATCGCACGCAAGTGGAGAAATAGCGAGTGACCAGGGCGAAAGAGAGTGTGGTGTGAAACAGACCTGAGGTGGAGGTAGATTTCTAGCCAACAGCGCTGAGTTCATGATAGAAGACGGAGTAGTCAGTTTGTGTCAGTTTCAGTTTCTCAAGACGACGTCTCCACGCTCGGAACGAATTCCATTTGCACTAACGTCACAGGTGCCATGTGTATGGTGACAACAGCACAAGCCTTCAGCCTGCACGTAAATCCATGAGCTGGCCAGGTCCTGAGTCCTACCTAACCTATATTTTACCTAGTCTGTAGGAGCAGTTATCCAACACAAAGGCCACGTGTTATATGACCACCATCTTTACCCCGCCAGCAAGATCCTCTCAATGCTACTTAGCTTTACCTAGCGAATCCAAAACAAGTGCGACCACCCGTTATCAAGCAAACAGGAACCAGAAAAATCACGAAAATAGAATCAGAACGCATATTTAATATAACCAGACAAGACAGGCGCAAATTTTTGGCAACTGGCTTTTGTCAAGCTTACATGTATGTGTAAGAACACAAACGAGCAAACAACATATACAAAAATTAGGAGAAAAAGACTAGAATTTCCCTGCTGCTTCAGTTGTGGGAAACTTTGAGCCGGCCTTGTCTGGTTGTGTTAAATGTGCGTTGTGATTCTATTTTCGTGTTTTTCTGGTTCCTGTTAGTGAATACCTAACCTTGCTTGCCGCTAGGTAGAACAAAGAAAAACGTCTACCTAGCGTACCTCGTGAAAACCTCGCCTACCCAGCGTGTCAGACACAGCCCTCCAATTGGTGTTGTCCAGTCATTCGGGGAATCAGATCTGGTGACTGCAGGGAAAGCCCTGGTGACAGCTCAAAAAACATTAAAATTGGCGACATGTCAGACCTGGGTGAAAGGCGAAATGAACAGTGTCTAGAACATCATGCCTGGCCACTTTGATCTATGCACACATCCCCTGTAGTTGTGGTAAAACAACGTTGGGAGTTTCCGACTGCTAAGTGTCGAGACTGTATAGTAAGGGGAGAAAAGCTGGAAGCTTTCTGAGCTGATGGATGAAATGAAGATCTAGAGTTAGGAGAGAGAGGTCTCTGCCATTCTCTCTTGGTTTGTTATCTGGGCTTGTTATGTAATGTGTAGCTATGTCCTGCGGTTTGTCATCTCTCGACGTTGTCAGCCTGTTTGTAAACGAGATGTCTAATGACTGGGTCTGTATGGGTCATGCAGCGCATGGACAGCCTCCTCCCCCATCACACACACACCTCTTTGCTTGGTAAAATGGCTACCATACGGCGTCGGAAGCTGGGAGGTGATTGTCCAGAGAGTAGTGAAGCATTGGTGCTCTGGGTCCCATCCAGCACCATGGGTATTTCTTGCTCACTTCACAATCACCATCTGATTTCTCTTCCTTCGATTGTAAAAGACTGTAAAGACACGTCCTTCAACAGAGCGTTCAGGATCCATTCTATATAAAATGGGATTCCCTCAACAGGCCTGGTATGTGCTCCAATAGTCGTTAAATCAGTTTGTGTATTTATTCAAATTTTCTGGAGGCATCTGAACATATTTCCCACTCAGAATGTATGTGAAAGAGAGAACATCATGAACACCAATGAGTGGTTGCTCAAATACATAACAGATTCAAATATTCATTTAATGTGTTTATTTCATGTTGTCATCTACAGAAAACAGTATACTGGGACCACTACCATCATCCCTGTTTGCTGAACTACTGTTGACTTTGCGTGTAAGTACCGTATTGTTCGTTTTTTCATTATTTTTTTAATTGTGTGTTTTTCTTTGAAATAAGAAATGTTTGGATTTGTCAACTTGTCATCTTGAGAGTGGGTTTTGGTGTGTTGTAGTGTCTGTGTGGTAGTTGGTGAAGGTTAGATCTTGGGAAGTTTTCATTCTTGTTTTTTTTTTTTATCAAATCTTAGTATGACGAGAGAGAGAGAGAGACAAAGACAGAGAGACAATGAGACAGACAGACGCAGATGGGAGAGAGACAGACAGACACAGACACAGATACAGACAGACCAAGACAGAAATATAGGCAGAGAAAGAGACATACAGCCAAAGGAAGAAGGGGAAGGTACTGACACAGACAAAGAGATAGGGAGCTAGAAAGAGAAATAAAGACAGACAGACAGACAGACAGAGAACCATAGAGAGCAAGAGAGAGAGGAGAGCGCAGAAAACTTGAGTGAGAGAGAGAAGAAGAAGAAGAAGAAGAAGAAGAAGAAGAAGAAGAAGAAGAAGAAGAAGAAGAAGAAGAAGAAGAAGAAGAGGAGGAGGAGGAGGAGGAAGAAGAAGAAAACTAGAGAGACAGAGAACCAAAGACAGTAACATAGAGAGATGGGAAGGGGGTAGACGCAGATAATTGGAGTCAGAGACAGAGAGAGAAAAGAAAGAGAAAAGGAATCAGGAAGTTAGACAGGTAGACAGAGATGAAGAGAGAGAGAGAGAGAGAGAGAGAGAGAGAGAAGAGAGAGAGAGACAGACAGACAGACGCAGACAGAAACAGACAGAGAAAGAGAGAGAAGCAGAGAGGCGGAGAGAGGCATTTTATTCTGGTAGTTTACAGAATGCGGGTGAAATATAGGTAAACCTGTGCTTATTGTGGTACCATTATGGTACGTGTCAGTTAAATCCTTGACTTACACAATGTCTATTCTTTTTTCTATTGGAAGACTCAAAACAAATGTCTGTGAACGGGGAGGACTCAGCCTTACCACCAAACTTAAGATCTACTCACCATTCCCCTCTGTGCCAGTGGAACCTGGACAGTCTACAGCAGGCATGCCAATCAGCTCAATTGCTTCCACCTGACCTGTCTTTGCAGACTCCTTCATATCATGTGGCAAGATAAGATCCTGAACACGGAAGTCCTGGAATCAGCCAGCACCCTCAGGATAAACACCCTCCTGCGTAAAGCCCAGGTAAAAATGGGCTGGACTTGTGGTAAGAATGTCTGAAAATCAACTGACAACAAACAAACAAAATATGTATGGAGAACTGAATATTGCATATACATGTAATAAGAAGCACAGCCTTAATCCCTCAGATAATCCAACTGCTTGCCGTCGGTATCCACACACTCCTCTAATCGAGAGCGAAATTAAGCATTATAATAATGATGCGATACTTACTGTATACCTACTTTTGCACCCCCCTGTGTATATATATATATATATATATATATATATATATATACATGTGTGTGTGTGCGTGTGTGTGTGTGTGTGTGTGTGTGTGTGTGTGTGTGTGTGTGTGTGTGTGTGTGTGTGTGTGTGTGATTGAATGAATAGAACATTTGTATATATAGCCCATAGAAGGTTAAGAGTTCATAAAAAAAGCAGACAGAATTGACATGACGTCACTCTATGTACAGATGACTCAGTCCTGGCATGTCTGCATAAATCCTACCTCAGTTCACATGCCCAGAGTCCTAAGACCATCGGTCACCTTCAAAAAGAGACGTCTTGAGAGGAACCGCCAAAAATCCACCTTGAAACACAGAACACGAGTTGTTGTCAGTCCAACACACACCACAACTACCTCAAAGCTGACACAGTGCAATCCCCTACAACATGGAACAACAAGGTTTGGGGCTGTTCCTGAGGACTTGGAAACAGGAGAGATAATGACGGAGAGTTGAAAGGAGAAACAAAAGGGGTGAAGAGAATGACAGGCTCTTTGTCGAGTGAAGTGCCGATCGACAAAGATGCACTCGATTCAGAGGCTGTTTCTTCTGTTTCGGGCTCAAAATCACTGCCTTTATCGAGGAGCATTTCATCCAAAACTTGTTGCACTGTGTAGCGAGCTTGTTTAATCATCTTGACGTCAAAAAACAACAAAAAACTGCGTAAAATTGCTTCAAAATGACTTGGCGGTATCTTTGAAGTTATCAGAAGGGAAGAGTGACGGAGTAACGTCCCTTTCTTAATGAATATTCATACCAATGAAACCGAAAGTGAGTGGGTGTGTGCGCCCAACAAATTGTCGGGCGCAGGAGCTGAAAGGCGATCAGTCACGCCCAACAATTTGTCAGGCGCAGGGCTGAAAGAGTTAAAGGCAGAACGTAGACTGTGTGATAGGGAAGGGGGTAGTGATGGTGGGATATTAAGAGTGGTGGATTGATGAGGATGGGGATGGTAAGTGAAGGGCAGAAACTGTTGCGGTGGTGGGTGGTTGTGGTTGTGGTTGTGTGTGTGTGTGTGTGTGTGTTGTGTGTGTGTGTGTGTGTGTGTGTGTGTGCGTGTGTGTGTGCGTGTGTGTGTGCGTGTGTGTGTATGCGTGTGTCTGTTACTCTGTGTGTATGTATGATTGTATGTGTGTGTGTATGTATGTGGGTGCGTGTGTGTGTGGGGGGGGGGTTGTATGTGTGCATGTGTGTGTGTGTGTGTGCATGTGTGTTTGTGTGTATATGTGTTTGTAGTGTGTGTATGTGTGTGTGTGCAGTGCACTTTGTTATGATGTGAAGCATGCAGCTCGCTGGAAGTAAGATGGTGATCGCCAGCAACAAAGCAAACTGTCCCATGGTAAACAATCAAAATGAAAGCCACCAGTCTTCTGAAAAACAGAAAACCTACATTATTGTTATTGTAATCAGTACTGGGATTGAAAACCTCAATACACAGAAATGTACATTCATAATGGAAGACTCCACGTCCACGCCACGATTAAGAACAAAATGTAAACATGAACCACACGGAAAATAAAATCAATTGAAGAGTACCTGGCATGTGAAGTTAGTCACCTGGAAGCATGATACTTGTCAGAGTGTTTGCAATCAATAAGAAGAAGACACAACTGCACAGCGTCACGTTACTGGCTGCCTGACAATGAATTGATCGATTCATCAGTGAAAAAAATATTGTTGTTGTTGCTTGCATTATAACTGAGGGATGGATGAGGCTGGACGTGGAAATAGTTCTCAAATTAAATGAATTAAAAGCGCTGATAAGAACAACACCCTGGAACACACTCTGTCCACATTCTTGCTATTATGGTAGAAGATAATCCACTGTAATATGTGCTGGTAGATAATCCATCATATGCTGTGGCTTTAGTGGAAAAAAGCACGAATCATCAAGGACTTAAATTCACATGCCCAGTCATTGGACCATTGGACACCTTCAAAATGAGACGCCGTGAGAGGAACAGCCATAGATCCACCTTGAAACACAGAACACGAGTTGTTTTTCAGTCCAACACACATTACAACTGCCTCAAAGCTGACATAGTGCAATATGCTACAACATGGACCACCAGGTATGGGGCTGTTCTTGACAATGTGGAACCTGGAGGA
>JAPXFY010005823.1:0-14068 GCA_030674185.1 Monoplex corrugatus
CATTTCCTTAGAGCCAAAAATGGCTAATACACATAACCCAGTTGTCAATCCTAAGAAAAACACGTAAACTTTAAGAACAATCCAGGTGAATAACCACAACAGAAAATTATTAGGAAGAAATGAAAAGACACAAAGGAACAAGGCAGAAGAATAAAACAAGAGACAAAAAGAAAATTTCTAGAAACAAATTTTACAGAATTTTGGGATACTTTTAACGAAAAAAACCCGGCATCCCCAGGGTTTGTTCAAAGATTTGTAACGACATCAAAAATCGAAAGGTTTTCCCAAAAGCCATGTCAAAAATAAACAGCTACTTTCCAATTTTAAATTACGCATACGCAAAAGAAACATGTTATTTTTTTTGTCTGAAGAGTTTGCAATCTAAAGGGGATTTTTCTGTCATTGCTGATATTTACGATGCGCTGCAGTTTAAAGGAACATCCCTACTGTCTACACTTATGGTACGTATCTCGAAAAAAAATTAACTTTAATGATGCGCAGTTTTTAAGAAGCGGCATTTGTTTTGTATTTTATGATGTACTCTATGTGGGAACAGGTACTTCCTTTTTACTTACTGATAAAACCAAAATGAATTATTTTTTTTTTTTCTTGTATTAATGGCGGCATTTTTAAAAACGTTATTTGCTCTTGTATTTAAACTTTGAAGAATATTTACTTTTACTTAGTGGTTCTACAGTCAACAAAGTACTACTGTTTTGACTTATAGTTCACATCTATAGGAAAGGCTACTGCTTTTTACTTAAAGTTCTATATCAAAAGCAAATACTACTGCTTGTATTAATGGTTCACACCTATAGGGAAAATGCTACTTTCTTGTACTTAAAAGGTTCAAAACCCCCATAGAAAAAAGCTACTGTCTTGTTCTTATAGTTTTACACCTATAGGAAAGTTTTACTCTCTTGGGTTTTTAAAGGTTCAATAGTCTATAGGAAATACACTGTCTTGACAAAAGTTCTATATCTACAACAAAAAGACTACTTTTTTACTTATAGTTCACACTCTATAAAAAAGTGCACTGTCTTGTACTTAAAGGTTTTTAAGTCTATAGCAAAATACTACAGTCTTTTATTTAATTTTCAAACACTCTATAGGAAAATTGCCCACGTCTTTACTTTAAGGTTTCGCACTCATAGGGAAAGTGCTACGTCTTGTACTTAATGGTTTCTAAAATTTTAGAAAGGCTACTGTCTTTACTTTTTAGTTTTCAACTCTATAGAAAGTGTTATTGTCTTGTACTTATAAATTTACACCTTACAAAGGTTACTGCCCTTTACTATGTTCTACAGTCTACGGGAAAATGCTACGTCTTGACTTATAGTTCTACACTCTACAAAAGTGTTACGTTTGTCTTATAGTTTTTTAAACCCCATAGGAAAAATGTTACTGTCTTGTACTTATAGTTCTACACTCCCATAGAAAGTGCTACTGTCTTTACTTTTAGTTCAAAACTCTACAGGAAAGTGTTACGTCTTGTACTTAAGTTCTACACTCACAGGAAAGTTTACTGTCTTTTACTTATGTTCTACACTCTATAGGAAAGTGTTACTGTCTTGTACTTATAGTTCTACATCTACGGGAAAATGTTACTGTCTTGTACTTAAGTTCTACACTCTTTGGGGAAAATGTTACTGCTTGACTTATAATTCTACAAACTCTACAGGAAAAAGGGTTTAACCCGTCTTTACTTTAGTTTTTACACTCATAGGAAAGTGGTTACTGTCTTGTACTTAATGGGTTCTACACTCTATAGAAAGTGCTACGTCTTGTACTTATAGTTCAAAACCTCTATAGGGGAAAAAGCTACTGTCTTGTTTCTTAATGGTTCTACACTCTAAGGAAAGTGCTACTGTCTTGTACTTAAGGTTCTACATCTATAGAAAGTTCTACTGCTGTACTTAAAGGGTTTTACACTCTAAGGAAAAGCTACTGTCTTGACTTAATGTTTTTACACTCTATAGGGAAAAAGCTACGTCTTTTACTTAATGGTTCTACACTCTATAGGAAATGCTACTGCTTTGTACTTAATGGGTTTTAAAGTCTAAAAAGAGCACGTCTTGTACTTAATGGGTTTACACTCTATAGGAAATGTTACGTCTTTTCTTTAAATTTCACACTCTATAGGGAAATCACTGTCTTGACTTAAGGGTTTTTACAGTCTATAGGAAAGTTTTTAACTGCTTGAACTAATGGGTTTTACACTCATAGGAAAGTGTTACTGTCTTTGTCTAATGGTTCTACACTCTTAGGGAAATGCACTGTCTGTACTTAATTTCTACAGCTATAGGAAATGTTTTACTGTCTTGACTTTTAAAGGTTCTACACTCTATAGAAAAGTGCTACTGTCTTTACTTAATGGTTCTACATCTATGGAAAGAAAACTGTCCTTTTTCTTAAGGTTTTTAACAGTCTATTGGGAAAATGCTACTGCTTTACTTAAGGGTTCTACAGTCTATAGAAAGTCAAAGTCTTTTACTTAATGGTTCTTAGTCTATAGGAAAGTGCTACTGTTTTTTACTTAATGGTTTCTACAGCCTATAGGAAAGTGCACGTTTTGTAAAATTTTGGTTTCTATAGTCTATAGGAAAATGCACTGTTTTTTCCTTAAAATTCTACACTCTATAGAAAGGCTACTGTCTTGTACTTAAATGTTCTATAGTCTGTAGGAAAGTGCTACTATTTTTTTCTAATGGTTTTTACACTTTATAGGAAAATGCACTATTTGTTTTTAAAAGGTTTCTAAAAATTTTATAGGAAAGTCTACTGTCTTTACTTAATACCCACACTACAAAAATCTACCATTTTGTACTTAAAGGGTTTTACACCAAAAAAAAAAGGCTACCATCTTTACTTAAAGTTTTTAAAAACCCCTGTCAAAAGTGCACCACTTTTTAAATTTAATGGTTCTACACACTTTCAAAAGGCTAAAACCTCTTGTACTTAATGGGTTTTACACCTGTACAAAAATGCTACCATCTTGTACTTAAAGGTTTTCTACACACTGACAAAAGTCTGCTGTTTGTACTTAATGATTCTACACTCATACAAAAGGCACCATCTTGTACTTAAAGGTTTTTACACACTGACAAAAGTGCTACCATCTTGTTTCTTAATGGTCTCACACTGTACAAAAGTGCTACCATTTTGAATTTAATGGTTCTACACCTGTAAAAAAAGTGCTACGTCTTGTACTTAATGGTTTTAACACACTATACAAAATGCACCATTTTTTAGTCAATGGTTCACACACTGTACAAAAGTTAAATTTTTGGGTACTAAATGGTTCTACACACTGTAAAAAAAGTGCACCCATCTTGTACTTAAGGTTCAAACACACGTCAAAATGCTACCATCTTGTACTTAATGGTAACTACAAACGTACAAAAGTGCACCCAATTTTGTACTTAAGGTTCTACACACGTACAAAAGTGCTACCATTTTGTCTTAATGGACTAACCACTGTACAAAAGTCTACCAATCTTGTACTTAGGGGTTCTACACACTGTAAAAAAGTGCTCCCAAAATTTTGTATTTTTAAATGGTTCTACACACGACAAAGTGCTACCATTTTGTACTTAATTTTCTACACACTGTACAAAAGTCCCCATTTTGTACTTAATGGTTCTACCATGTACAAAAGTGCTACCTTTTGTACCAAATGGTTCTACACACGTACAAAAGTGCTACCACTTTTTACAAAAGGGTTCTACCACCTGTACAAAAGTGCACCATTTTGTACTTAAAGGTTTTTCAAAACACACGTACAAAATGCTACCATCTTGTACTTAAAAAGGTTTTCTACACACGTACAAAAGTCTCCCATTTTGTACTAAATTTGGTACGCAGTCCTCAAGAAACACAAACTCTCGTTTCTAACCCAAAGATGCCTTTGTCGTATTACAGACGGGGCCAGGTCTTTACTTCAGAGGGGCCCATTGTTTGTACTTACAGAGGGTCCATGTTTTGTACTTCAGACGGTGCTATTGCCCTTGTATTTAAACGATGGTGCCATTGTCCTTGTACTTACAAGGGTGCTTTTTCTTGTACTTACAGACTTATTGTCTGTACTTACAGATGGTGCCATTGTCTTACTTACAAAAGGTCCCTTTGTCTTGTACTTAAGAGGGTCCCCATTGTCTTGTACTTACAAGGGTCCCCATTGTCTTGACTTAAGACGGCCTTTGTCTTGTATTTACAAATATGCCATTGTCTTTACTTACAGATGGTGCGTTGTTTTTGTACTTACAATACCCATTGTCTTGTACTTACGATGGTGCCTTTGTCTTGTACTTACAGACGGTGCCATTTCTTGTACTTACAAATGATGCCTTGTTTTAGACTTACAGATGGGCCATTGTTTTTGTACTTACAGATGGTGCCATTGTCTTGTACTTACAAGGTGCCTTTGTCTTGTACTTATAGCCCGGTGCCATTGTCTTCATTTACAATGGTGCCATTGTCTTGTTTTTTACAGAGGGGCCAAATGCTTGTATTTACAGATGGGTGCCATTGTCTTGTACTATAGAGGGTCCCCATTGTCTTCTACTTACGAGGGCCATTGTCTTTTTTCTTACAGATGGTGCCATTGTCTTTACTACAAGGGTCCTTTGTTTTGTCTTACAGAGGTCCATTTTCTTGTTCTTACAGATATGCTATTGTTTGTACTTACAGAGGTGGTCTTATTTTACAGAGGTGCCATTGTCTTGTATTTACAATAGTGCTATTTTTTTTGATTTACAGAGGGTCCCATTGTTTTGTACTTACAGACGGTCCCATTGCTTGTACTTACAATAGTGCTATTTCTTGTATTTACAGATGGTGGTCTTGTATTTTACGATGGGCCATTGCTTTACTTACAGATAGTGCTATTGTTTTGTACTTACAGAGTGCCATTGCTTGTACTTACGATGGGCTATTGTCTTGTATTTACACGGTGCCTTTGTCTTGTACTTACAGTTTATGCAAATTGTCTTGTACTTAAGATGGTGGCCCTTGTACTTACAGACGTCCCATTGCTTTACTTACGACTTTCCATGTCTTGTACTTACGAGGGGTGCCATTGTCTTTACTTACGATGGGGTGTTTTTGTCTTGAAACTTACAATGGTGTTTGCATTCGTGAAGTTTCACGGAGAGCTAAAAGGGTTCAAGGTCACCGCTCTGTTGGCTGCAAGCGGGGGGCCACAGGGCAAGACAGCACACTGCGAGCATGGTTTTAGATCCCGCCACGTGGATGAGGGGGGCAACAGCATGATCACTCCCCCATGGACAATCAACACGATGTCATTGACCGTTTCCATGCAAGGAAATAAGTGAATAAACCCACGTAATTAGGTACCCGCCCTTTCACTGTTTGGAGAAGGAAAGCGTCGAGGCATAAAGGCTGTCCCCTGTGCAATTTTGGCCTTGAGGAAAATGGAAATGTTTCCTTCGATTATGACCCAGGATTTTGGCCAAAATGATCTTTATTTAAACTTTATTCGGGGACACTGAGGTTTTTTTCGTACGTAACTGTCACAGGATCTGTTTGCACCAGCGCAGTAGGTGAAGAGTGGGAGGAATTGTAGCCCCCCCCCCCAAACCCCCCTTGACATCACCAACCGTGATTCACCAACTCATAGGTGAGAAGGGGGAGAGGGTTTTAGCCCTCTCCCCCACATCACTGAAAACACCAACCTGGGTGTCACCACTCATAGGGAAAGGGGGGAAGGATTTTATGGCCCCCCCCCCCCCCCCCCCCCCCTCACGTGATATTTTACCCGACATGTGGTTTTCACCGGGGGGTCAGTGGGCGAAAGTGGGTGGGGAGGAGGATCGTTTGCCCCCCCTCACATCCAAACGTTTCCCAACTCTGGGCAAACCCCACAGGGGCCTGCGGAACAACGAGACAGCGATCTTCCGTTATGAATCTCTGCATGACTCTTGCACGTGCCGGGGTGTGGTTAACTATGCTGCGTGTGCTGGGGCTGTGCACGCGTGCGTGGCAAAGGTGGTATTCGTGAAATTGTGTGGGTGTGTGTTTTGGGTGCGGGTGGTGTATGTGTGGAAATATTTATGTGTAAAGGGTGTAAAGAGAAAACGTGTGTGCGTGTGAGCGTGCTTGTGCCGTTTTGTGTATCCACACGTGTGTCTGTGTGTTCGTGCCGTGCTCACGTGCGAGCGGGATTGTGTGGATGGTTTCATGTGTTTGAGACTTTAAATTAATTATCAAAGCCGGGTACTTTCACCGAAAGAAAGAGAAAACAACAACAAACAGACAGACAACAGAGCACGACAGACACACAGACACACAACACAGAGACAAAAAGGCAAGGAAAAAAAAAAAAAAGACACAAACAGACAAGGGAAAAACACACACCCCACATACACTCACACACACACATACACCTACACACTAAAAAACCCCACACACACACACCCACCACACATACACACAAACACACACACAAACCCCCACACACACACACACACACACACACACACACACACACCCCAGAGAACCAACACACACACACACATAACCAAAACACACACACCACACACGCACAAACACACACACACACACGCACACAAAACACTTACACAGTACAAAAACACACACACAACACCTACACACACACACACACACACACACACACACACAAACAACCCACACACATTCCCCCACAACACACATACCAGTACACACTACACACACACACACACTCACAACACACACACACACACACACACAAACACACACACACACAACCCCACACACCAAGTGGGAGGATGAACCTTGTTGGCCACGGTCAAATGGACCTCAGAAAACAGCAGGGGAAAAACAGCGTGCACGAGGCCTGTGCACTGGACCATGGGGAAAACACCGCCCTCCTGAACACAAGGGCCCCAGCCAGCACCGTAAAAACAAGGGGGGCCGGCACTACCGGGGCTGCTTTCTGCAGGTATTGTCACCCCTTTTTCACTGTCTCTGTCTGCTCTCGTCTCTGTCGTCTCTGTCTCTCTTTCCTTTTATTGTTTTTTGTTTGTTTGTCTGTCGTCTCTCATTCTGTCTCTCTCTCTTTCTCTTTTATTTTTTTGTCTGCCCTATTTGTCTTCGTCTCTCTCTCTATTTTTTTCATTCTTTTTTTTTTGTCTGTTTCTGTCGTCCTCTTTTTCCCCTTTCTCTCTCTCTTCTCTCTTTCTCCCCCTGTCTCCTTTTTCTCCCCCGTCCTCTACTCTTTTCTCCTGTCTCTCTCCCTTTTCTTTTTTTTTATGTTTTCTGCCTGCCCCTGTCTCTCTCCTTGCCTCTTCTCTTCTCTCTCTCTCTTTCTTTTCCCCTCTCTTTTTCTTTTTTTTATATTTTTGTCTGTTTGTTTCTCTGTCTGTCTCCTTCTTTTCTGTCTATCTTCTTCTGTCGTTCTCTCTCCTCTCTTCTCCTCACTCTCTCCTCTCCCCCTTCTTTTCTCTCTCTTTCTCCCCAAACCTTAGAACATCCTGGCGACAGCATTGCTTAAAAAGCACAGTTAGGATTGGTCACGACTGATATGGGAACCCACACCAGCCACTGAAAAACCATGTGCCTATACATCTCGGATCGACGGGAAGTCTTCCATCATTACATAATAATAACGATAATGATAAGATTTTTATAGTAGAAATACAATGATAATGATGAACATTACTAGTACTGCTATTTCTACTACTACTGTGCGCGCGCTGCACTACATGCTATAATTTCTACTGCTACACTATAGACACACACTACTACTGCTACAAATACTATTGAAAAAAATGATAATAATGAAAATGAAATAAAAAATTAAAATAATAACAATAATAAAATAATGATGATGATGATAGAGATGATGATAAAGATATGATGAGATGAGATGAGTTTGAAGATGATGAGATGATGATGATAAAGGATGATAGATGATATGATGATAAAAAAAAATAAAAATTTTTAAAAAATGAAATAACATAATAAAACAATAACGATGAAACAAAAAGCCATAACAATAGCAACATAACATGATGAAGATGATGATATGATGATTTTGATGATAAAGAATGAAGATGAACGACACGACACGCGACGACGATGATGATGATAAGAATAAATGATGAAGAGAAACTCTTTCAGATAATCAAAATCTCCACCTGTTTTGGGACTAAATCGCATTGTACATCCACAAGACACAGGTGAAAATACGTACAAAAAATTTCACATAACACACAACACACAACACACGCACAGGAAACCCCAAAAAAACACAATACGGGGCTGACAAACAAAAGCCATAGATAAACACATACAGAAGGGGACACAATCCCATAATCAGAGTTGAAGTGACAGTATGCTTTGTGGGGAAAAGTAAATTAGAAATAACAGTGTAGCCGGGTAAACAAGTAAAAACCCTTAAAACCTGACTTGCCTAGAGATGGGTTAAAGAAACACAGGCTATAAGGACCTCAGGACCTGGCCGCTCCGCTCAAGGTTTATGTGCAGGCTTAAGGCTTGTCCATGATCACCGGATCCCCATCAAACGGCACCTGTGCTTTAACCCTTTGACTCCTGCACCCTGTCCACCGCATCCAGCATTGTCAACCAGCTAGAAAACAAAAACGTAACCCCTTTTTGTTTCCCCCTCACCCTATAATCATTTCCTGCGGAAACGGAAAAAAAGATGGGGGAAATCAAAAGGGTTAATTTTTTGCAGTTGGGGGATATGGGAAAAAAGAATGGGCAATCCTAGACAGCTGCGGGAATTTAAAACGCTCGTACTGTGAAACTTAAAAAAAAACATTCTCCGCTGATTTAACAAAACGTTTTTGCACTGTCAAAGCTTTTGTTTTGAGAACCAGGATGCGTGACCATTCACCAAGAGGTCACTGAAAGATAATAATGCACTAAAACAGGGATACCCAGCCTGCACTTCTTTTTTAACCTTGGAAAACGACATTTTTCGGGGGAGCCATGGAGTTCTGTATGATGAATGTTTTTTCCCCTGTGTCCCGGTTTTAAGGTCTTTTTCTGTAAAATTTTTCAAGGACTCACGATCGCGTGCTAAATATTCCAAAACATTTCCCACCCTGTCGTCGTCTGTTGCCTTGTCTTTTGTCTGTCTTTTCCTGTCTCTGCTGTCTCCTTTGTCTGTTTTGTTTTTCTACAATTTGGGCCACGTAAAAAGAAAGTGGCTCCTGTATATATTCTCGACTACTTTTAGACAATCTGCAACCTAAATCGGAAAAAATAAAAAACGTAAGGGACATTTTGATTTTCGCAAAAATTTTTAAAGAACGACAAAACGGCAAACAGGCAACAAGAAACAGAACGATGGACCGGAGAAACAGACAAACAGATATTTGACACAGCCTTCAGGGTGTTTTTGTTATTTTTTTTTTTAAACAGAACGATTCAACCAGAGACATGAAAACTGAGGAGTATTATCAAGATCACGCCGGACCCCCAAATAAAAGGATAAAAAGGGGTAAAACCCCTCCAATATTGCTGCCAATTCGAAAGACCGGAAGTGATGGGAGTTTCGTCACGTGCCCTTCAAGGTCCCTGAGCCCCTTTTGATTGGTAGAGTGTTTTTTTGTCATTTCGACTGACTATTTGAAACCTTTTCTCACCTGGAGGGAGCGGGGGGGAATTTTTCAGTCTTTTTCCCTCCTAATTTTTGTATTTAATTTTTTTGTTCTTTTTTGGACTTACGTTTGAAAAAAACCAGCTGGCCGAAAATTTGCGCCTTCTTTTCTGTTGTATTAGATACCTTCTTATTCTTTTTCGTGTGGTTTTTTTTTTCTGGCTTTTGTTTGCTTGAACGCGGGAAAACCCCACTTGTTTTGGATTTTTTTCCATGTTTGGGGGTTTAAGATATAAAAACCTTTTTTCTCTGTCTGGGAAATTTTTTCTTTTGGCTGTCCTCTGTCTGTCTGCTGTAAAGCATCCTGAGTAGAATGTTTCCTTCCCTTTTCTCCGATTAAGTCTTTTTTTTATCCATTTTAAGGACGCAGTAACCACGTGGGGCAATATTCCATAAAAATTTTCCACCTCTGTTATCTGTCGTTTCCCCGTCTGCCCCTTTTCTGTTTGTCTGTCTGTCCTGCTGCCTGTCTGCTTTTGCCTCTCCCTCTCCCCTCTCTCTCTCCCTCCCTTTGTCCCATTCTTTCCCCCTCTCTCCCCCTCTCCTCTCTCCCCTTCTCTCCCCCCGCCCTCTCTCTCCATTGGATGACGCGATTCACATGTTACTGGGGTTTGGTTCGAATCCCGGGTGCACTACATTAATAATGGGCCCTCCCTCACTGCCCATCGAACATCATTGTTTTCTGGGGGGGTTCCCGTAAGATTAGATAAGTCCACCTTTCCCCCACCCCTGGGATGGCCATCCCCTCATTCAACACCGGGGGTGGGGCCGACGTAAAAATCAAACAAAAATCAATCAAAACCTGTTAATTATTGTTGAAAGATTCTTTGTTTTTTTTGTTTTTGTTGTTGTTGTTGTTTTTGTTTGATGATGTCTTTTTTTGTTGTTGGTTCTTTTTGGTTGTTGTTGTTTTTTGTTTTATATCTTTTTTTTTTGTTGTAGTTACTGTTCGTTTTTTTGCTGTTTTTGTTTCTTTTCGATACGTTGTTTTTGCTGAAAACTTTGTTGATATTGTTGTTATTGTTTAGTTTTTGGATATTTTTTCGTTGTTGTAGACTTTGTTTAAATCTTTTTGTTGTTGTTTTTGTTTTGTTTTTTGTTGTCGTAGTCGTGTCGCGTCGCCCCCCGTCGCCCGTCGGTTGTCTACGTTTTTTTGTTGTTATTGCCATTGCTGTCTCTGTCACATCATTGCTGCTGCTGCTGCGCTGCTGTTTTCTTCCCTTGGGGCAGTTTGTTGCTGGGTCTTGTTTTAATATTTGACTCCCTTCGCAATTTCTTTAAACCTTTTGGAAGGGGAGACAAAGACGCGGAAGGGGAAAATAGCCCTGCACAGCGTGAGGCCTGAAGAGCCCCGATGCCTTTCCACCATCCGGACATCTACGAACCATGAAAGGACGCGGGGCATCAACGACAGGAAAAGACCTGGGGGCAGACTGTCCTCCATCTGGCCGCCAAGGAAGGCTTCAAGGACCACAATTTGGGCCAGGCTGGTTTTTCGGGGGCTGACTTTTCCACCAAGGCACACACCTCGTTCTCTGTTTTTGTCTTCGTCTGTCCCGCTTGCTGGCTGCGGCTGTTTTGCGGGCGTTTGTTTTGTCTGTCTGGCGTCTTCCGTCCTGTCCGTATGTCTCTGTCTGTCTGTCTGTCCCTCTTCTCGTATGTCGTCTGTATTTTCTCTTTGCCTGTCTCTCTTCGTCTCCCTCTATACTCGTCTCTGTCTCGTCTCTGTCGTCTGTCTCCTCTCTCTCACTCGCCCTCTCTCTCTCTTCTGTCTGTTTCGTCTGTCCTTCTGTCTCTCTCTCTCTCCTCTCTCTCTGTCTCTGTCTGTCTCCTTCCCTTAGGGCATCTCTCTCTCGTTTTTTGTCCTCTGTATCTGTCTCTTGTTGTCCCTCCCCCCCCTCCCCCCTATCTCTTTTCCTTTCTTTTTTTCTACACCTGTTCGCTCTTGTCCTCGTCTTTTATTTGTCTGCTTCTGTCGTCTGTTTGCTGCGTCTGTTCTCTCTCTTTTATCATCTATCTATCCCCCCCTCTCCCCCTTTTTTCCTCCTGTCTGCCTACTGTCTGGGCCTTTTCATTCTCTGCCCCCCACCAGAATGTCTGTCGCTGGCTGGCTGGCCCCCGGCTTTTCCTCCTCTCTCTCTCTCCCCCCTCTTCTCCTCCACTCTCTCTCCCCCTCTCTTTTTTTTCTCCCTCTCTCTGTCCCTTTACTTTTGTTGTCTGGGACTGGGTGGCTGCTATTCATGTGTGTTACATGTTGTGTTTTGCGTTGCGTGGTGGTTTGTGGTGGTGGTGGTTGTGTGGTGTGTGGCCGTTTTTTCTGTATGCGGTGGTGTGTGTGTTTGTTTTCTGTGTCTGTGTGTTGAAAATTTGTGTATTGGTTTTTGAATGTCGTGTGTATTTGATTTTGAATGTGCTGTGTTTTTATGCATGGTTTTGTAGATGTATGGGGCCGTGGTGTTTTGTATGTATGTAGTAAGTGTGTTGTGTGTTTCTGTGTTGGTGCGTGTTCTTTGTTATTTTTTTTTAACGTGTTTCACACACGTGCTTTTAGACAAATGTGTGGTATGTAGTGTGGTTTTGTGTTAAGTATGCGTGCGTGTGTTTAATGTTGCTGTAGGGCTTCGTGTTGGGGTATGTGTATGTGCGGGGGGCGCGGGGTTTTTGTAGTATGTGTGTTGTATTGGGGTTTCTGTGTCTGTGTGTGTGTGGGGGTCTGTTGTGGTGTGGGGGTCTTTCTTTTAATGCATTCACTTTATGATTTTTAGACAATTTGCCTCTGTGTGTGTGTGGTTTGTGTGTGTGTGTGTGTGGTTGTGTGTTGTGTGTTGTGGTGTGTGTGTGTTGGTGTGTGTTGTTTTGTGTGTTTTACAGAACAAGAAGGGAACACCGTGTTTCACCTGCGTCCTTGTCAGCTGACCATCCCAAGAAGGCCAAAGCCCCCCTTGTAGTGTTTCCAGGCTTTTTTTTACCGGGTGATTTCCCCTCCCTTGCCGGGGTTTCTTCACAAAATAAAGAGGGTAGTTTTTTTGAAACATTTAATACGTTGTTGATGATGAAAATGAGGTTGTTAAATGATAAAATTTAGATGAAAAAAGATGATATGATGATGATGATTTTTGTTATTGTTATTTTTTTTTAAAGTATGTAGAATTTTAATTACTTTATCATTATCATTTTCTTTTTTATTTTCTCCTCCTCTTCCCCCCCTTGTTATTATTATAAATTTTGTTGTTTTTATTATTTCATTTTTGTTGTTACTATTAGTAGGTAGAGTAGTATAGTATAGTTGAAAAGGGTTTTGTTATTGTTATTATAAATTATTTTTATCATTATCATTCTTCTTAATTTAAAATTGTTGTTGTAAAGATGATGACGTTTGATAGAATTAGATTATGATGAGATATGATAACAATAATAATGAAATGCTGCAGTTATTTTTGGGGGGCGACAAGGTTACACGGACGCATACACGCCGCGCGCACCACAAAAACACACAACACACGCACCACACACACACACACACACACACACATACTCCGCACACACACACACACAAACACACAAAACACACACACAACACACCCACACACCCCACACACACACTACACACACATCACACAAAACACCAAGTACACACACCAACACACGTACCAAACACAACAATACACACAAAAACACAAAAAACACACAAACACAACACACAAAACCACACACACACATACACACACACACACACAATCACACACACACAACACACAACCCAAAAACCAAAACACACACGTACTCAAACACACACAAAATACACACAAAAAACACACACAAACACACACACACACACACACACAAACACCCCACACACCACACACACACACACACACGAAAATCAAACACACACACACATACAACAAAAAAACACACACAACATACACAAAAAACACGCAGCACACACACACACACCACAACAACAAACACACACCAAAACACACGCACACTCACACACACATCCCCACAACACAAACACACCCCAACCACACACACACACAACACACACACAAACAACACAAAACACATGCCACACACCCCACACATACACACACACACAACACACGCACGCACGGGACCGCACCACGCACATACACAATTCCTGCATCATCCAAGACAATCACAAAACGGATAAGGTTTGCCAGGCGGAAAAAGTCTCCCACATTCAAAAACGCAGGTCGCCCAGAAATGACAGAACGACAAAGAATTCTGCATGAAAAGACACACACAACACAACACCACACAAACAACCCACACACACCACACCCAACCAACACACACACACACACCAAAACCCCAAACCCCCACACAACACTAACAAAACCACCAACACACCCAACTCACCCAAAAACCCACCCCCTAACAAAACACACCACT
>JAPXFY010005824.1:0-5000 GCA_030674185.1 Monoplex corrugatus
ACTCACTCATTTCACTCACTCAATCAATAATCAATCAATCAATTACTATAACGTGTGCGGACAATTTTTTACCTTTTATGGTTAACATAAAAAATCAGTACGCAAGCCTAAACTGAACTGACCAAACTTGCAGATTTTCCTATAATAATAATAAAAATAATAAATAAATAAATAATAAAAATAATAAAAATAAAAAAAATAATAATTAAAATAATAATAATAAAAAATAATAATAAAAATAATAATAACAATAACAAAACAACAATAATAATAAAAAAATAATTAATAAAATAATAATAATAATAATAATAATAAAAAAAAATGAAAATAATAATAAAAAATAATAAAGTAATAATAAAAAATAATAATAATAATAACATAGATGAGGGATATGATGAGAGATGAGAGATGATGATGATGAAAAATAATGCCGACCCCTTTACAAACCGAAAAAAAGTTAGTTTTTTCCCTTTTTTTACGCGAAAATTTGTGGCTGAAAAACTTGACCCCAAAAATACTTTACAGAACACTATGTTTTATTTGTTTTCTGTGATTAGGGTTTTGTAAATGCGCATTTTGTGTTTTAATACCGTTTGTCAATGAAGCACTGATAACTGGTCAGCTCAATATTCTTCTCTATTTGTCTCTCTGTTGTCTTTTTGTCTGCCTCTCTTCTCTCTCTCTGACACACAATTTTTTCAATAAAATCACGCACAAAACGCCCACGCCACCACCCACACACACCACCACACCACACACACAACACACACACACACACACACTAGCATTATATATGTATATAATGAAAATAGTACTCCCAACACACACACCACATATAATAAATATATAATATAATATATATATATATTATATATAACGTAATAAGTATTATAATATATATATATATATTATATTATTATATTTTACAATATATATATATAAAAAATTTAATATAACATCATAATATGTAATATTATATATATACAACATATATATATATATATTATATATATTATAATTATATATATATTATATATATATATATATATATACGTAGACGCACGCCACACAACAGAAACACAACACCACACAATCATTACACACACACAACTACACGCACGCACACACATACACATACACATACACGCACTCACGCACGCACGCACTACACAACCCACACACACAACACACACACACACAACAACACACCACACACACACACAAACAAACACAAACACACAACACGTTCCATTGTTAAAAACATTTCCTATTTGAGTAACTATCTATCTTCTAGAAACATCCAAGTCTTGCTTCTACAATCGCTGAATACCACCAAAACCAATATACCTAAAATATCGGGGTTTTATTATCCACCAGTATATGACTCTATCAATGACGGTGGCCGGATACAAACAGCTATATATGTGCGTGTAGGATTAAATTACTGCGAAAGAACATCGCCAGTACCAAAGTCGTCTGCATCTATTTCGTCATGTGCAAATCATCATAAAATTTTCCTCATCATTAATTCTGAATATAGCCTCTATTTATCTACCAAGAGGTCCCGATTCTGTGAATAACCGACTGGCTGAAACAGTTTCAAGATCAAGGAGACAAGTGGATTATTGGTGGTGATTTTAATGCACATGCCCCATTTGGGACAAAGAATTGTAAAATCATAACCAGCAACAGGCTAATTTGACAATATTGTAGATTCCAATGTATACTTACTTAACAACGGACACGTTACCCGTGTCCCTGATATACCAACCCACAGACCCACAGGTATCGACCTCACTTTAATATTTCCATCGCTAGCTCCAAATGCCATTTGGCAAACAAAGGATGACTTGTTAGGATCAGATCATATCCCCATACTTCTTACCCTAAAGCTTACTACTGAAATAGACGCAATGCCACAAGATAATTTACCCAAGTTTAATTATAGATATGCAGACTGGGCCATGTTTAAAGCTGTCCTACAAAAGACAAGAACAGATCTATCTTAAACAATGACCTAAACGACATATATGCAGATTTCTGTAACTCACTTCTAAGGCCTGCAAAAATTTCAATTCCAGAGCTTAAAGTGTCAAAAAACAGGAAAACATTATGGGAAACGTCTGGTGGAATAAAGATGTGAAAAGGCGGTCAACGAAAAGAAAAAAAAATACAAAAAATATCTAGAAAATAGGTCACCTGAAAATCATGCAGCGATGAAAAGTACCAATATAAACTGTAAACAGAATTATTGAACAAGCTAAAGAACAATATTGGACATCTTTTTGTACATGTGAAGTAAGTGACCACAAAGATATGCAAAAGATTTGGGAAAAACTGAAAACAATGAAAAATGGGATCAAGTTGCCATCAATTCCAGTAAAACTAAAAAATAACCCTTTACCAGCTCACAGGAAAAAGCAGAAGCTTTCGCAGACATTTTTGTTGAGGTCTGTCGAGAAGACGGACTTCCTGCCTCTAGCTGAAATTATAGGGTACAGGAAGAAAAAACCGACGTATATAAGGATCCTACCCCACGATAATACGCACTACGTAAATGCACCAATCACACTCCAAGAATTAAAAGATGCCATTAAATCAATTCCAAATAAAAAGACATCAGTAGGATTCGATGGAATTTCAAATGAGATGCTGAAAAATTTACCAGAAAATGTTTTAATCTTCTATACAATATGTTTAAAAAATGCTTGAATAGGCGGCAAACTTCCTAACCATTGGAAACAAACAATAGTGGTTCCTGTTCTAAAAAACAGGTAAATGTAATACTGACTTGAAAAACTAAAGGCCAATTGCAATAACATCGCACGTATGTAAACTGATGGAGAAAATAGTTTTAAAGAGATTGATACATTATTGTGAAAAGAATGAAATATTACCAGTGAATCAGGCAGGATTTAGAAAAGGCAGGTCACCAGTCGAACTCCTAATAAAGTTAACCACAAATATAAAACAACAATTTGCCAGACCGTCAATGTGTTTTAGCTACATTTTTTTTATATAACTAAAGCGTATGACCAAGTATGGCACTCCCGATTATCACTCAAATTGAAAAATATTGGGCTGACAGGTCACATTTTTGACTATGTCAAAAGTTTCTTAGAAAACCGAGTATTTTAAACAAGAATTGAAAATGCATAATTCTGCAAAACCAATTCTTCAAATGGGTATCCCTCAGGGATCAGTTATTGCTCCCCTTCTCTTCATGATATTACTGCATGACTTACCCAGTAAAATTTCTAAACATGTAGTTTTAGCTCAATTATGCTGACGATTTATGCATGTGGATGCCGGTTAAACATGAGAAGAAAAACTCCTTTGCGCTGTATTAATTATACGCGTAAATGTTATCAATTAGAGCTTGATAAAATAACACGATACATGGTAGAAAATGGACTGCATCTATCCGTGGAAAAACAAAGATAGTTTTGTTTAACAGTGGAGCTAACCCATCAAATATTCCCACTTTCAAACTGGGAGATACTCTTCTTCAGTATAACGAGTCGATTAAATTCTTAGGAGTCTTCCTTACCGCGAAATTATCTTGGAATCAGCATATTGAATACTTATTAACAAAAGCTCAAAAAGTTTGAATTTCTTGAAAATAGTTCGCAAAATAGACATGGGGACAAGATACATCAACACTTGTTCATCTTTGTAAATCGCTAATAAGATCTAAATTAACCTATGCCCAAGAAGTCTTCTTCAGTGCCCCGAAACATTTACTAACAAAACTGCAGAGCTTAGATTGTAAAGGTTTCAAACTTGGGCTGGGTCTTCCAATGCATGCTTCTTGCCTTCGCACATATGATGCAATCAAATTGTTGCCACTTGATGAACAAAGGAAAGTCGCTTCTACTAAATTTTTGTTAAGAACCACCACTACAGAAAACATAATAGAAAAAGAATCAAAATTAAGATCAGACACCGACTTTCCAAAAAGAGCTAAATCAATAACTTCACAGGTCACTCTTGCGGACATATTCATCTGACGTTATGAAAGGCTCTGGAATTGATCTCAAAGCGGATCCTGTATCTATAAGACCTTCCTTTTCACCAGTACCCAGTTGGGAACTTCAAAGAGCACGATTTGACATATACCACACAGATTTGAAAAAAGAAGATAATATCAACTTACTGGCAAGTCAAGTTAAATGTCATATAGAAGACTGTTATTCTGATCACTTGAAAATTTACACTGATGGATCAATAATTGAAAGGCAAGCAGGCTCAGCGTTTTCAATACCTGCTCTCAAAATTGAGAAATCTTTCTATATTGGGCTCAATAAATCTGTCTTTACCGCTGAACTCTTTGCAATATTAATGGCTTTGAATTACATGCTAAGTTTCCTAGGACAATTCTTCAGATACTTTTTTCGTTTGTATTTCAGATACAGAGAGAGAGAGAGAGAGAGAGAGAGAGAGAGAGAGAGAGAGAGAGAGAGAGAGAGACAGACAGACAGACAGAGAGAGAGAGACAGACAGAGAGACAGAGAGACACACACAGATGAACAGACAAATAGACAGAAAGAGATAGAGACAGACGGACAGGAACAGAGAGAGAGAGAGAGAGAGAGAGGGAGGGAGTAGGAGAGGGGAAGGAGGAGGATGGAGGGAGAGAAGTGGAGAGAGAGAGGGAGGGTGTCATTACTTTTGATCTACACTAGGCAATCTGTGTGTGTGTGTGTGTGTTGGTGTATGCGTGTGTGTGTTTGTGTGTGTGTGTATGTATGTGTGTGTGAGTGTGTGTGTGTGTGTGTGTGTGTGTGTGCGTGTGTGTGTTGTGCGTATGCGTTTTGTGTGTGTGTGTGTGTGTGTTGTGTGTGTGCGTGTGTGTGTGTGTATGTGCGTGTATGTGCGTGTGTATGTGTATGTGTGTGTGTGTGTTCGTGTATGATCCTAAAAGTACACTGTACGATATTCTGTCGTGGGTAATTACGATGTTGTCTACATTTGTCCGTAAAACGTTCGCGAAAAAATAA
>JAPXFY010005824.1:7500-14068 GCA_030674185.1 Monoplex corrugatus
AACCAAAAACAAACAAAGAAACAAACAAAAAAGAAAGAAAAACCAAACCAAA
Organism: Monoplex corrugatus; assembly: GCA_030674185.1. Lineage (NCBI taxonomy): Eukaryota > Metazoa > Mollusca > Gastropoda > Littorinimorpha > Ranellidae > Monoplex > Monoplex corrugatus. The sequence continues at coordinate 7,553 of JAPXFY010005824.1, forward strand.
ACAAAAACAAAAACAGACAACTAAGCAAGAAAATAAAGAAAGCAAGAAGGGAAGAAATGAGAAACTTAGAAATAACAAAAGACAAAGAAAGAAGAAGAAAAACATGAGGGTGGAGGTGGGAGGAAGAGAAATAATAAACGAAAGAAAAAGACAAAGAAAAGAGAGAATGAAAATGAAAAGAAGGAAGCAGAAACTGGTGACATGAACAGCAATACAGAACTTCCAAGGGCCATAAGCTAGGAAAAATTGTGCAGACCCGCAACAAACGTGTTTTTTTCCCTTGAAAGACGTGTCTCTGCCCACGTTATTTACACAGGCACTGTTTCTGGCTGTGTAGTTGTAAATGGATACCGTAATAAAAGTGGTGATCAGGACATGTTCAGACTGTATTCTGCGATACTGCTAAACCCACAAAACCTTGATCCATGATCCAGACGGTAAACCATACACTGAAAGAAAAATAGCTAATCATTTCAAACCCCCTGTCTCCTACCCCCTCCGCACACACACACACACACACACACCACACATATATATATACTCACGCACGCACACAAACACACACACACACACACACACACACACACACACACAACACACACACACACACACACACACACACACCACACAGATATTTAGTACTGAGCAAAAAACGATCTCCTTCTACTAATCCGTTACTGTGATCGTCGAGCTGAAAATATACTTTCAGTTGTACGAATCATAATCAAAATGATGGATCATTTGGGTGCCAAACCATATTCTTTTTCAAGCTGGAAATAGCATTTATACTATACTGCTGAAACGTATTTGACATGATAAAATTAGTTATCTAGTTTCATTTTATAGCTTGTCTGATACGATTCCCTTTTTCCAGCCTTTCTATCTAATGCTTTATCGGCATCTAACACGATGTAATTGATACATACAATAATCCTGAAAATTCAGTGGACCAAGTGTGAATTCTTCAGTGAACGACGACAGTATGCGCTTTGATTCAATTTGTACGGGGTATATTAGCATTTAGCGACTTGTAAATATCATCATAATTATCATCATCATCATCATCATCATCATTGTCGTCGTCGTCGTCGTCGTCGTCGTCATCGTTGTCGTCGTCGTCGTCATCATCATCATCATCATCGTCGTCGTCATCGTCATCGTCATCGTCATCGTCATCATCATCGTCGTCGTTGTCGTCGTCGTCGTTGTCGTCGTCATCATCATCATCATTGTCATCTTTATCATCATCATCATCATCGGCGTCATCGTCGTCATCATTGTCGTCATCGTCGTCGTCGTCGTCGTGATCATCACCACCACCACCACCACCACCACCATCATCATCACCACCATCACCACCATCACCCACTATCATCATCATCATTATCATCATCATCGTCGTCGTCGTTCGTCGTCGTCATCGTCGTCGTCGTCATCGTCGTCATCGTCGTCGTCGTCGTCATCATCGTCGTCGTCGTCGTCGTCATCATCATCATCATCATCATCATCATCATCATAAATCATCATCATCATCATCATCATCATCATCATCATCATCATCATCATCATCATCATCATCATCATCATCATCATCATCATCATCATCATCATCAACATAAAAAATCCATGCATGATGTAATTCGAGCGTGATAACAAGGAATAGTGTCTTCCTTCCTGTCAGTGAGTAAATCAACGTGAACAGTAACTGTAGGACTTCCAATCTGTTGTCTTTGCCGAGATGCAGGTTAGAATTGTGTGAGCTTATTAAAGAAAGGAATGAAAGAAAGAAAAGAGAAAAAAAAAAAAAAAGAAGAAACTTGGAAAGAAGACAGAAATGCTATAACCGAAAACAGAAACAGCAATACATACGTGCGGATAATTATCTCAGAAAAGTTACACAGATGGCACGACACTAATAGATGTCCGTTTGAAGATAGGTATCTGTCTACATTCTTCCCCCCGTGTAATGCCTCAGGCTGTCTGAGGCAATGAATGTCCATGTAAAAATGATGATGATCAGGATTGTGTAGGCTTTAATCTGCAGCATTGGTCGACCCACAAACTTCAAAGGAACTGCGTGTGGTCATCCTAGGTTGACTGTGTAGACAAGCAGTACTGTCGATAAGTTAATGGAGTTTGAAGACAGTGAAAAAAAACCACTTCAGGCCTATTACCATGGTGCCCCTACCCTACAGTGGCACATCATTATCATCATCATCATCAGGTGCCCTGCCGCATGGCATTGGCGATCATGGACTTCCATCTGCCTCTATCTCTCGTTGCCCCTAGCATCTCCCCCACCCTCCTCGTCCCCAGCCACTCTGCAAGTCCGTCCAGCATTTTCTCCCTGGGTCTACCCGGTGCTCTCTTTCCCTCCAGCTTTCCCATTGTGACCAGATGCTCCAAATCCCCCTTCCTCATAAAACTTCCTTTAAAATTAAGATTTTGGAATCTCTCTTTACAAATACTGTCAAAAGCTGTGGACCGTTTAGGGGTCATGAAAATGTCAATTTGAAAGATTACAGTGGCACAGCAAATACTAAATTACCGTCTCATGGACATGTTCTTGTGCTTCTAGTTCCAAACAAAACACTGTATTGTGTGGGCATAAACATTATTTTAAAGTTAAGGTTTTGGAATCTCTCTTTACAAATATTGTCAAAAGCTGTGGACCGTTTAGTGGTCATGAAAATGTCAATGTGAAAGATTACAGCGCCGCAATAAGTGTCGAATTGGTGAAAAACATGTATAAATTCAGCACATTTTGAGGAAAGCGTGTGAAGTATACTCTCTCAGGAATTTCTGACAATACGTAGAATCTGTTATCGCTGTTGTAATAGTTTGAAGAAGCTTCATACGAAATACGACTTGATTCACAACGAAGGCAATGATAATATGGAGTTCTGTGATAACCATTTTACAGGACTGCACTTCACGCTCCCTTCCAGAAAGTATCCTGGTATCAACCAGGACCGAGGTATACGGACATGTGCAGTGTTGGTCAGGAAATTTGAGCAACACCATCAATGACACATCCATAAAGTTAATGAAACTCGGCTGTGTGGTTGCGGTCATTCTTACGAGCTCATAGCAAGCTCTATTTGGGGTAAGAATCAACTGGTGCCGAAAATTGTACAATCACTTTTTTTTTTCTTTTACTAAGGATTGGATCTTATGACCTTCCAGTCATTAATCCATTATACTAATCACCTCACGACAGTGACATTAGCTGGAGAACGCTCTTTTTCAATACTAAGATTTCAGACAATGGCAGTAACACTAGTAAGAGTTCCATTGTGGCCTAATCTCTACGCATTCTGACCATAATGTATATCCCAGTGTGAACCTCAGTCTTCTGATAGAGACACATAAATGAACTACGCTGTCAATGACGCATCTGCACTCAATTATCTCGGAGGTGTGCGCATCGACACCAAGCTGACTTCGGAATTAGAAAATCATCGAGATAATAGTCTCAGGAGACATCCAATGCCCCAGGCACACAGACACTGGCAATCAGTAAGTACTCACATTTCCCAAACTAACACACGTAAAGAATCCACGTGATTTTCTCTGTACTTTCATTTTTGAAAACATCCAGCTGTGAAAAAAATTCACAGATCACAAATATGAGAGACTAAAACGTGTTTAGCACTAAACATGAAAAAGCTCCGTATGTGGGGATTAATTTGGATCTTCTCCATGACATGGCGTCTATGGCGTAGCGTAAGCACATGTGGAATTCATTCCGAGCTCGGAGACGTCATCTTGAGAAAACTGGAACTGAGGATACGGTTTCTTTTGGTAGTGAAAAAAATATGTTCGGTCTGATGTTGTATTTGATTTTATCATACTCTTTTTAATAAGCACGATATGTACACAGGTATGACAAAATATTAGGAGCCAAATATGAATGTTTTAAGGAAACAACCACACTAATGTTTTTAGTGGAACACTATAACACAAAAATTCATTTTGATTTTAACGCAGTTCTGTGCAAGTTGTGTTATGATAAACCTATGTTTATTGAAAACTCATTTGAGTTTATATTTGTTTTTTGTTTTGTTTTTTCTTTCTTCAGTGGCATTTTTTTCAGTAATATAAGCATGCATACATATATTCAGTTCAGTTCAATGTCGAGTTTGTTCGGCTATCCATGACACGTTTCCTCCATCCCTCTCTGTCAGACATTGCAGTAGGTTGTTCATCATACTGACAACCCGTACCATCGATCAGTTGGTCGATGAAGGTCTTCTTTGGACGTCCTGGTCTTTGTTTGCTGTGACTAGGGCTCCATAGTAGAACATCTCCTACCAGTTCTTCTTTGCTACGCCAGCAGTGTCCCGCGAAACGCAGTCTTTGTTGACGTATTGATTTACTGATTGGTGGGATCTTACCATATAACTCGTTGTTAGTTGGATGTTCTCTCCAGGATTTGTTCAGGGCTGCACGCAGCATTATTGTATATGCTCCATCAGCCTTCTTCTCCAATGTCGTCAGGGTCCAAGAGATTGAGCCATATGTAAGAACGGACTCCACCGCTGCTCGGAAGAAGTTCCTTTTCAGGTTGTCTGGTAGATTGGATTTCCAGATTTTGTCCAGTTGATTAAGAGGCCCCAGGCATTTTAGAGTCTGGTGTTGACGTCTTGTTCTGAGGAGTCAATGTAGCTGCCCAGGTATTTAAAGTCTTGAACTTGTTTGATCGTATCTCCATTGAGACTTCTCATATCTTCTGATGCGTCTTGATTCAGGCAGATGAACTCTGATTTGTTCGCACTGAGGTGGAGCCAGATCTCCATTGCTGTTCTTTCGATATTGTGAAGGAGAGATGTTGCATCCTTTAGGTGGTCTGCGAGAACAGCCAGGTCATCAGCGTAGTCCGCATCTGTTATCTTCACCACAGGGTAGTGGCTGCTCTTCTGTTTTGTGAGGGTAAAGCCACATAGTCGAAACAGATGATGAAAATGTAGGGGGCAAGCGTATCTCCTTGAAGGACTCCAGCAGTGATGTTGAAGAAGTCTGTGTCTCCGTCGGGGGAGCGAACCATAGAGCGGGTATTCTGACACTGCATCATGATGGCGTCTACTGGTTCCTTGGGTAGTCCATATGCAGTTAGAACCTCTTTGATCTTTCCTCGGTGGATCGAATCAAGTGCTTTGGAAAAGTCGATAAATAGGAGGACAGCTGGGAGGTTTTTGGTTTTTATGTCTTCCAATATGCGTCTGATGGTGAGTATTTGTCCAGATGTCGATCTGTTTTGGCGAAACCCGTTTTGGTTTTTCCTCAGAAATGGATCAGTCTCCGGCCTTATCCTATTTAGGAGCATTAGGTTGTAGATCTTTTCAGAAATTGCAGCTAATGTGATTCCATGGTAGTTCTTTGTGATTCCGAGGTCACCTTTCTTGGGGAAAGGAAGCAAGCATCCTTTAGTCCATTTGTCTATTGTGTCTTGGTTATAAATGTTGTTGCAGCATTCCAGCAGTATCTGGTGAACTCTATTTTCCATACTTCCGCTGGTATCTCACCGAGTCCGCATGCTTTTCCACACTGAATGCTTTTCACTGCTATCAGTAGTTCATCCAGCGTAAATGGTCCTTTCTTGATATTCAGCTCCTTCGTGAAGATTGGAGTTATTTCTTCTTCAGAGATGTCTGGAGGTTTCCCGAGTGTGTCTTGGAAGTATTGTTGCCACAGTTTTACTCGTTCTTCTTGGCTAGTGCTTTTAGCTTAGCTCTGTTACAGCTTTTTCTACCGCTAATTTCGTTCACGGTTTTCCATGCAACAGCAGACTTTTTGTTGCTGACAGCGTTTGTGATCTGGTCGATTTTGCTTCGTAGATAGTTCGTTTGCTCTGCTTCATAGGTCTCTATGAGAGCAGCACGAGCATTATTGAAGTAGAAAATGTTCTCAGGGGATGGTTGAGAGTCTTTTAGTTGTGCAGCTTCTTGTAGTTGTTTGCGTTTTTGACAGATTTCCTTATTCACCCAGGAAGTTTTTATTTTATTTTGGATTTTGGTGGGATAGTGTCTGCAGCTGTTTCTTTACATGCCATTTCAAAGTGGTTGTATGTCATTTTTAGCAGTCTTTGCTTAGGCTGTATCTTGTAGGGCAGCAAATCTATTTCTTACCCTTGTTATGAAGAATGTTACGAATTTCAGGGTTGTCGTTTAGATTTGACCAATCATATGTAGTAGTTTTGCAAGATTTCTTTTTATTTGCTCGAAGGCTCAAACGAAGTCGAGCAGAAACGATGCGGTGGTCTGATGCAACACTGACAAACGAGTTGAAAGCTCTGCAATTTTTTGCACTATTTTTCCATTTATTATTGATAATAATATAGTCGAGTTGTGCTTGCTCCCATTGGAGATTTGTTGAGGCATAAGAGATTGTTTCCATTGAAGTAGTCTTTTAGCATATATGCTATAATACCTATCTATCTATCTATCTGTCTATCTATCGATCTATCTATTTCTATCTATCTATCTATCTATCATCTATCTATCTATCTATCTATCT
>JAPXFY010005825.1:2500-10000 GCA_030674185.1 Monoplex corrugatus
AAACAAATGACGAATGACGTTTTCCTATTCAGTTCACCAGACAGGACCTGGGAGAGCCAGGAATGCGGATGGAATGTATGTTATCAGTTTTTCTTCTTCTTCTTCTTCTTCTTCTTTTCTTCTTCTTCTTCTTCTTCTTCTTCTTCTTCTTCTTCTTCGCATTCTTCTTCTTCGCATTCTTCTTCGCATTCTTCTTCTTCTTCTTCTTCGCATTCTTCTTCTTCTTCTTCTTCTTCTTCTTCTTCTTCTTCTTCTTCTTCTTCTTCTTCTTCTTCTTCTTCTCTTCTCTCTTCTTCGCATTCTTCTTCGCATTCTTCTTCTTCGCATTCTTCTTCTTCTTCTTCGCATTCTTCTTCGCATTCTTCTTCTTCGCATTCTTCTTCTTCTTCTTCGCATTCTTCTTCGCATTCTCTTCTTCTTCTTCTTCTTCGCATTCTTCTTCTTCTTCTTCGTCGCATTCTTCTTCTTCTTCGCATTCTTCTTCTTCTTCGCATTCTTCTTCGCATTCTTCTTCGCATTCTTCTTCGCATTCTTCTTCGCATTCTTCTTCTTCTTCGCATTCTTCTTCTTTTTCGCATTCTTCTTCTTCTTCGCATTCTTCTTCTTCTTCGCATTCTTCTTCTTCTTCTTCTTCTTCTTCTTCTTCTTCTTCTTCTTCTTCTTAGCATTCTTCTTCTTCTTCGCATTTCTTCTTCTTCTTCGCATTCTTCGCATTCTTCTTCTTCAATTTCTCCTTCTTTCTCTTCTTTCTTCTTTTTTTTCTGTTTCCTCTTTCTTCTTTTTCTTCTTTCTTTCTTTCTTCGTCTTCTTTCTAAGTCTTCTTTCTTCGTCTTCTTTCTTCGTCTTCGTGTTTTGTTTTTGTACTTTTTTCTTTCTTCTACTTCATCACTTTTTTAATTTTTATTTTCGCCCTTCTTCCTTTGTTTTTTTCCCCTTTACCTTTGTCTACGCCATCTCTCTCTGTGTCTGTCTCTCTCTCTTCTCTCTCTCTCTGTCTCTGTCTCTCTGTGTCTCTGTCTCTCTCTCTCTCTCTGTCTCTCTCTCTCTGTGTCTCTCTCTCTCTGTCCTCTCTCTCTCTGTCTCTCTCTCTCTCTGTCTCTCTCTCTGCCCTCTCTCTCTCTCTGTCTCTCTCTCTCTCTGTCTCTCTCTCTGCCTCTCTCTCTCTGTCTCTCTCTCTGTCTCTCTCTCTCTCTCTATCTCTCTCTCTCTGTCTCTCTCTCTCTCTATCTCTCTGTCTCTCTCTCTCTCTATCTCTCTCTCTCTGTCTCTGTCTCTCTGTCTCTCTGTCTCTCTCTCTGTCTCTCTCTCTGTGTCTCTGTCTGTCTCTGTCTCTCTCTATCTCTCTCGCTCTGTCTCTCTCTCTCTCTATTCTCTCTCTCTCTCTCTGTCTCTCTCTCTCTGTCTCTCTCTCTCTGTCTCTCTCTCTCTCTCTGTCCTCTCTCTCTCTCTGTCTCTCTCGCTCTGTCTCTCTCTCTCTCTGCCTCTCTCTCTCTCTCTCTCTCTCCACTCTGTGTGTGTGCGTGTTGTGTGTGTGTGTGTGTGTGTGTCTGTGTGTGTGTCTGTGTCTGCCTCTGTGTGTGTGTGTGCGTGTGTGTATGTGTACGTGTGTTTGTGTGTGTCTGTATCTGTGTGTGTCTGTGTGTTTTGTGTCCGTGTGTGTGTGCATGCGTGTGTGTGTGAGTGTGTGTGTGTGTGTGTGTGTGTGTGTGTGTGTGTGTGTGTGTCTGTGTCTGTGTGTGTGTGTGTATGTGTGTGTGTGTGTGTCTGTCTGTCTGTGTCTCTGTGTGTGTGTGTGTCTGTGTGTGTGTGTTCTGTGTCTGCCTCTGTGTGTGTGTGTGTGCGTATGTGTATGTGTACGTGTGTATGTGTGTGTGTGTATCTGTGTGTGTCTGTGTGTTTTGTGCCCGTGTGTATGTGTACGTGTGTATGTGTGTGTGAGTGTGTGTGTGTGTGTCTGTCTGTGTCTGTCTGTGTGTGTGTGTGTGTGTGCGTGTCTGTGTCTGTCTGTCTGTCTGTCTGTCTGTCTGTGTACATAACGTCTTTTTGTTGTGTCTTTGTGTTGTTGTTTTATATTTAGAAAACCAAATCACATAGGTTGAACGCCCAAGCCGTAGTTATTCATTTGACATTCAGGTTATCGCGTGAACTCCTTTTGATTTTTTTTTTTTCCCGATCTTTTTTCTTCCATAATCTACAGCAACGGGGCAGTTCAAACCAACATGAGTACCTATTTACACACGTAACACGGAGAGTGGGGAGGGAGGGGGGCTTTAGATATTCCAACAGAGAGAGAGGGGGGTGGGGAGGAGGGAGAGAGGGAGGGAACGAAAGAGATGTGAATAAAAAAAAAAACGAGAGAGAGAAAGAGAATGAGAGAGACAGACAGAGACATGGACACATGGAGGGAGACAGAGAGAGTGAGAGACAGAGAGAGTGAGAGAGACAGAGAGAGTGAGAGACAGAGAGTGAGAGACAGAGAGAGTGATAGACAGAGAGAGTGAGAGACAGAGAGAAACAAAGACAGACAGACAGAACGAGAAAGGGAGTGAGAGAGAGAGGGGGGGGGAGAGAGAGAGAGAGAGACAGAGAGAGAAAGAGACAGAGAGACAGACAGACAGACAGACACACCTTCACATGCCTCATAAAACGTCCTATAAATGTTGATTGTCTTTTCCTGATCTTCTTTATGAACGTTCTGCTTGTGTTTGCCTCTCGTTTGGTTTTCTTTGCTGTCCATGGAACTATTAACATTCTTCTTAGCCCCGCTGGGCCATAGAAGCTCACGCCTCATGCTTCACGCCTCACGCCTCACGCGTGAATAGAAAAATGAACAGACGAGATCCAAAACAAGTGCGACTGACCGCGCCCAAGCAAACAGGAACCAGAAGAACAAGAAAACCAATGTAAGCGCGTATCTAACAAAACAAAACAAAACAGACGAGGTCTCTCTTGCGTGGGGCCATACAACTCCACTCACGCTTCACGCTTCGTGGTTCACGGTTCACGCGTGAGCGGAGAAGTGGGACTGTCCACTTTTTTTCCGATGAGTGAAGTTGAAGTTCGTGGTTACCACTGGCCATTTCAAGTCTCCTCACATGCAGGATGGATGACTACAAAGAAAAAATGATCGAGTTGGTCCGGGCAAGGCCCCTCTTCTGGAATCCGCGTATGCCCAACTGCAAGGACAAAGATAAACAAAAACAAAAAAACTACACACACACACACACACACACACACACACACACACACACACACACACACACACACACACCACACAACACAAGTTTGGGAAGACTTGGCGAAGATTCTGAACGAACACAACGTTTAAGGAGATGATGGAATGTACGGTGGAATTCTCCTCGTGATTCTGTAAGTAAGAAATGTTCTCAACACCATATATACTTTGTCTCTTTCGCTTCTTCCTTCTGAGCAAGAGCAAAATCAGGAGATCTTCGTCGGAAGAATCCACACACACACACACACACACACACACACATTCTTACAAACACACGCGCACAGCAACGCACACGCACCACACACACATGTACACACACACACGTACGCAAGCACACACACGCAGCAATATATAAACACAGTATGCCTCTTTATTCATATGAAAAAATCTGTTAATCTTTCTTCATTACATAAGTCAGTGTTTAAATTTTAATATTCTTTGGTTTCTTATGTGTCTTCTTACTTGTATAGCTTTAATGTTTGTTGTTATCTTATTGTGTATGTAATTGTGAACATTTTTTATCACCTTTTGCCTTTCTTGCGAAATGTAAAGCGCTGGTGAGCATGTTTTTATATGGAATATGCGCTATACAAATAAACATTATTATTATTATTATTATTATCTTAGGCAAAAGAAACGAACCACGAATGGCCTTCCTGAGTACTGACCCCATGACCCTGGCATTATAAGCATGGCACTAAACCAACGGAAGGAACGAGACCATTTACCTGTGGCCAGTCCTAGTTCCTTAAGGGAGAAGAGTGCCAGAATGGCTCAGACGTTCGCCTGCCAATTACTAAACTCGAGGTTCCAGGGTTCGTTTCCTGTACAGGCCTCGACGTTTCTCCTCAGTTTGACCGGAAAATCGAACTGAAAGTCTAGTCCTTCTGAAGGGGACAAAAAAAAAAAAAAAAAAAAAAAAAAAAAAAAACCGAGTCGGACCCGTGTGCTTCTGGCTACGCATGCTAAAGATTCCACGGCAGTTGAAAATCGTGAAGACCAGGACATTGCCCGGCTGCCTTGGTGAAAAAAAAAAAAAAACAGTGGAGAGATAGGTTGATTTCCCAGGTCCTACCCCTTGAAGACCAATTAGCCTTCTTGCCTTTTTGAAGTCCTGATCTAAAAAAAATGTGAATAGGAATAGGAATTTGAAGCGAGGGAAAGGGGATGGGCACCGTCCTCGTAATGCTAACCACCCGGGAAAAGTTGAGGTCTCTGCCACCTCACTCCCCTACGATCCCAGGGTTATGGAACTGTCTTGATAGGACTTCAGGACCTGACCAGCTGTTGGGTTTATGTGCAGGTTTTAAGGCTTGTGCCGTGATCATTCTGGATCTTCTCCATCACATGGCACCTGTGACGTTAGTGCATATGGAATTCCTTCCGAGCGCGGTGACGTCATCGTGAGAAACTGAAACTGAAACTGAAACTGAAACTAAAACTTCGTGTCTTGTCATCAAGAAACAACCCAAGGTGCTGGATGGGATCCAGAGCAACAATACCTCACCACTGATTGGCCAATCACCTCCCAGGCTCTCGACGTTCATTTCACCAAGCAAACAGAGGCTGTTGATGCAGTGCATGACCCATTCGGACCCTTGTCATCAGTTGCCTGATCCAAGCAAATTCTGTCAGAAATTGTGGCTTAATACGGCGTGGGAGTTATTTGGAAGCGTCTACAATGATTGATATAGGGGAGAAACAAGACGGGGTATAGGAGAACACCTTGTGAAGAGCCTGTAGACATAATTTATATCTTATGAAAGAAACAAGTTTTATATACCACTGTGTGTGTGTGTGAAAAAAGTATCCTGATCACGGCACTATCTTTGGAAATAAAAATTCGTTCTTGCTGTTGTCCTTACACACGTACAAGTGCGTGAGCACACAACACATACACACACGCACACACACACACACACACACACACACACACACACACACACACTACACACACGCACACACACACACACACACACACACACACACACACACACACACACACACACACATACACACACACACTCTCTATCTATCAAATCGAAAACAGTTTGTTGTTGTAAACAACTCCCGTTCACAACGAAACAACCCTGGATTTTGGTGTCCCGCAGGGCTCCGTACTGGGCCCTGTTCTTTTCTCACTATACACGACTCCACTTTCAAATCTTATCACTGATCATTCTATTCGTCATCAAATGTTTGCTGATGATACACAGTTAAACAACTCTGAATCCCCTTCAAATTACTCTTCACTTATTCAATCATTGCAAGACTCTGTTTCTGACATAAAAAACCTGGATGGACGATAGTCGCCTCAAGCTAAACCAAGGAAAAACCGAAGCAATGCGCTTTTCTCCCAGTCCTGCTATCTCTTCTGACCTTCCCTCTAACATTCGTTTCGAAGATTCTATTGTTGATTTCTCTGAACAGTCACGCTATCTTGGATTCTTTCTTGATTCTCATCTAACTATGAAACATCAGATCATGAAAACGTGTCAGGCCGCATACATCCAACTCCGACAAATCAGTTCCATACGTCATTACCTCACATATGAAGCAACAAAAACACTTGTAACTGCTTGTATTCTGTCCAGATTAGATTATTGCAACTCCTTACTTCTCGGCTGTCCCAAGACTCTTCTCAAACCCCTTCAACAGGTTCAAAACTCTGCAGCCAAATTAATTTTCAAAGCTCGCAAATCACACCATTGCACACCTCTCTTTAAACAACTCCCCTGGGTTCCGATCGAACAAAGAATTAAGTACAAATCTGCTTGTATTTCTTTTCATGTCATCTCGGGCACTGCTCCAGCGTATATAATCTGATCTATTTCAAGTCTATGTTCCTTCTCGTTCTTTACGTTCCGCTTCTGACGACAGAATATTCCGTGTCCCCGGATTCAATAGAAAGCAACATTGTGGTCGTTCCTTCTCATACTCTGCTGCTGTTGAGTGGAATTCCCTGCCTCACTCTCTCCGCCACAGCCCCTCTCTCTCTTCCTTTAAATCCAACCTGAAAACTCACTTATTCCGCCAGTACTTTTGAAACCTGAATTTTCTTGTTCTATTGTATGCGTGCGTGGGTGTGTGTGCGTGTGGGTGCGCGCGTGGGTGTTTGTTGTGGTGTGTTTTGTGTGTGCGTGTGTGTGTCTGCATTCGTTGCTGCACACGCGTGCATGCCTGCATGTATGTGTTTATGTGTATTTCTTGTATTATGTATTTTGTTGAAAATGTGTTCTCCCCTCCCATTTCACCACTTTACTCCTCCTTTTCAAATTTGTGAAGCGCTTTGAGTCCATAGAAAGCGCTATAAAAAATCTCCATACTTACTTACTTACACCACCACCACCACCATCACTATACACATAAACACACATATACATACATGTAAATACGCACACATGCACGCACACACATACACACATATACATACATACACACATATACACACACATACATACATACATTCATACATATACACATGCATATATACACATATGCATACATACATACATACATATATACATGCATGCATACATGCAATCATCCATATATACATACATACATACACACATTCATAGACACATACATACATACACACATGCATTCATGCATAAATCCATCCACACATACACACAACATACATACATACATACATACATACATACATACATGCATAAATCCATCCATCCATACATACATACATACATACATACATACATACATTCACACATACATACATACTTACATACAACATACACACATACATACATACAAACATACATACATACACACATACAAACATATATACATACAAACATACACACACACACACACACACACACACACACACACACACATACACACACACACACACCGCTCGCACACACACACACACCATTTTGTGAAAACGTACTTAAAATGAAGGCCTACAAACATTATTAAATCGATTTCTCCTTTATGACCATGACAAAACAGGATAACAATTGGGGAGCTGCTCTTACAATTCAAAATGTCCGGCTTCCTGTTTTTTTTATAATGATCACACGTCCGTGACTGATAGTTCGTAGTTGATAGATTTCTATGTTGTTCTTTTCTTAGTATTTTCTTTCTCTGTCGGTCTGTCTGTCTGTCAGTCTGTTTCTCAGTCTGTCTGTCTGTCTGTCTGTCTCTGTCTGTCTGTCTGTCTGTCTTAAATACAAACATATACACACATACACACACATACACACACATACTCACACACACACATACACACACACACA
>JAPXFY010005825.1:12500-14067 GCA_030674185.1 Monoplex corrugatus
CATGCTCTGTTGGCCTTCATCGTCTCGGTTGAGATGACCAATGTCAAATTCATCATCATCATCATCATGTGCCCTGCCACATGGCATTTGCGATCATGGACCTCCATATGCATCTATCCCTTGTTGCTGCAAGCACATCTTCCGCCCTCTCTGTCCTCAGCCACTCTGCAAGTCCGTCCAAGATTTTTCCCTGGGTCTACCTGGTGCTCTCTTTCCCTCCAGCTTTCCTGTTGTGACCAAGTGCTCTAAATCCCCTTTAATAAAAAAAAAATGCCTACAAATGTAATGTCGAATTAGAGTTTAACCCTTTGCCACCTGCACCCTATCTACCAACTGCAAAAACTTAAACCCTTTGACTCTCTCACCCTATCCACCAACTTCCTGTGCAGGAAGCTGGTGGATAGGGTGAGGGAGTCAAAGGGTTAAGTTTTTGCTCTTCCAGCATGGTTGACAAAGAAGGATGATGTTGGACAGGCTGCAGGAGTCAAAAGGTTAAAAAATAAACTTCGAACGTAGATGGTGAAGGTTTCCATTAATTAATGTCTTGTTGATTTCGTGGAAAGGTCAGTACCGAGAGAACTGAATGTACTTGACAACACACCGGACCTTCTATCAATATCCCACAAATCCACTCTCCACAACCACCACCACACCATCTTGCATTTCAATCTCCCCATCTACCCTCTCCCCCTCCACCCCCTTGCCCGCTGCTGTGTCCTTTTGCTTTTAATAGCATCATTTGATAGTTATGATGTAGGCTTTATTCCATCACTATCACACTCACACATCTTCTTATCTCTCTTAACGCCAACACGTAAACACACACATACTCTCTCTCTCTCTCTCTCTCTCTCTCCTCTCTCTCTCTCTCTCTCTTCTCTCTCTCTCTCTCTCTCTCCCTCTCTCACACACACATACATACAACACACTCACACACACATACATACAAACACACTCACACACAAACACAAACACGCGCTCACACACAAACACACACACACACACATTGACAAACATATACACACACATTCACACACACACACACACATACATACACACACATTCACACACACATACACACACACACACACTCATACACACTCACACACACACTCACACAAACACTCACAAAACACACACACACACACACACACACACACACACACACACACACACACACACACACACACCATGGTGCACGTGAAATTATATATTATTCTATTCATCTTTTTGACGTGTACAGATAATTATTTCTAAGAATTTGAAAAGTTAGTAACAGGATGAAGGATGTAATTACACACACACACACACACACACACACACACACACACACACACACACACACACACACACACATACACACACACATACATACATACATACATACATACATACATACATACATACATACATACATACATACATACACTCACACAATCAAGAAAAAAGTACAAGACCAGATGAAACAAAATCATTAAAATGCTTTTTTTTTTAAATTAAGAGAGAGAGGAGAGAGAGACAGAAAGACAGACAGACAGACAGAAACAAAAAAAGACAAAGAGACAAA
>JAPXFY010005826.1:0-2500 GCA_030674185.1 Monoplex corrugatus
ACTTACTTATCAACTTACTTACTTACTTACTTACTTACTAACTTATCAACTTACTTACTTACTTACTTACTTACTTACTAACTTACTTACTTACTTACTTGCTTACTTACTTACTTACTTACTTACTTATCAACTTACTTACTTACTTACTAACTTATCAACTTACTTACTTACTTACTTACTAACTTATCAACTTATCAACTTACTTACTTACTTACTTACTTACTAACTTACTTACTTACTTACTTACTTATCAACTTACTTACTTACTTACTTACTTACTTACTAACTTACTTACTTACTCACTACTTTCTTATTTGCTTGCTTGCTTGCTTACTTGCTTACTTACTTACTTACCAACTTGCTTTCTTACTTACTTACTTACTTTCTTGCTTACTTACTTACTTACTTATCAACTTGCTTTCTTACTTACTTAGTTACTTACTTATCAACTTACTTACTTACTTACTTACTTATCAACTTGCTTACTTACTTACTTACTTACTTACTTACTAACTTACTAACTTACTTACTTACTTACTTACTTACTTACTTACTTACTTGCTTACTTACTAACTTATCAACTTGCTTGCTTACTTACTTACTAACTTATCAACTTGCTTGCTTACTTACTTACTAACTTATCAACTTACTTGCTTACTTACTTACTAACTTATCAACTTGCTTGCTTACTTACTTACTTACTTACTTACTTACTTACTTACTTACTTACCTACATACCTATATATTTTCTTTTCTTTCCTCGAAAGTAAACGACAGACTGGCGGGGTTATAATTCAGAAAATATTGTCTTCACCTAGGTGATAGACAGCTGAGGAAATGTGCATTGACAGGGGGGGGGGGGGGGGGGGATGTCATGTGAGACGAGTTTACACAGAATAGCTAGTTGTGTTGTGGGTCAGACCTTTAATCGTATTTTTATTAACTTTATATGTATGTTCCTTTTTGAAGATAAGATACACCTATGCACGTGTCATCTACATGTAACCAAGATTATCCTAATGATAGGCTGATACAATCATCATCATCAGGTGCCCTGCCGCATGGCGTTGGCGATCATGGACTTTCATCTGTCTCTATCTCTGGTTGCCCCTGGCATCTCTCCCAACCCCCTCGTCCCCAGCCACTCTGCTTGTCCGTCCAGCATTTTCTCCCTGGGTCTACCCGGTGCTCTCTTTCCCTCCAGCTTTCCCGTTGTGACCAGGTGCTCCAAATCCCCCTCCTCATAAATTGGCCTATAAATGTTGCCTGTCTTTTCCTAATCTTCCTTTTGAGTGATCTACCTGTGTCTGCTTCCATCATCAAGACTGTCTCGTTTGGTTTTTTTTGTTTTTTGTTGTTTTTTTTTTGCTGTCCATGGAACTCTCAACATTCTTCTGAGAAACCACATCTCGTCTGCCTCAATCTTGTTCTGGCTTTGTTTGTTGACTGTCCACGCCTCACATCCGTACAACAGTATTGGTTCTATACATGTATCATATTCAAGAACAATACAAACATAAAATGTAGACTGGGTAAAACATAGTCTAGGTAAGGCCTCAGGACCTGGCCAGTTTATGGATTTATGTGCAGGCTGAAGACTTGCGCCATGATCACCATACACATGGCTCCTGTGACGTTAGTGCATATGGAATTCGTTTCGAGCGCGGAGACATCATCTTGAGAAACTGAAACTGAATCTGCCGGTCGACTCTCATTTCGCATCATTACTGATGTCACAAAGGGGACAGATAAAAGAAAGAGAAAAAAAAAAGACGTACAGAGCGAAAAGGTGACGGAAATAAACAAACATAAAAAAAAAAGTGTATTAAATAGGATAAAGGCAAGAAAGTATACAAAAATCAACATTAAAACACGTCTGCAAACAAGACAAGTCAAAATAAACACAACGAAGAAATACAATAGAGGCGGGACAAAAAATAAGAAGAAAAAGAAACACTGAACGAAAAAATCAGACAGTAATGAGAAAGAAAAGGGAGCAAGGAGAAAGACGTTAAAACTTACATACATAGAAATAAAAACTACAAACAAAAGAGAAAAAAAATAAAGGATGAAAGAGGACATAGGAGATATCTGCAATGCACTCACTCACCCATGTGCTCTGTCTGTCCGTCTGTTTGTCTGTCTGTCTGTTTGTCTCTCTCTCTGTCTCTGTCTTTGTCTCTGTCTCTTTCTTTCTCTTTCTTTCTGTCTCTGTGTGTTTCTCTCTCGGTCTCTCTCTGTCTCTCTCAGTGACTCACTCTCTATTTTTTTCTCTTTCTATTTTTGTCTTTCTTTTTCTTTCTTTCTTTCTTTCTTTCTTTCTTTCTTTCTTTCTTTCTTTCTTTCTTTCTTTCTTTCTCTCTCTCTCTCTCTCACTCAATCACTCTCTCACTGTCTTTCTCCACACACACACACACACACACACACACACACACACACACACACACACACACACACACACACACACACACACACTGTATCTCTCTCTCCCTATCTA
>JAPXFY010005827.1:0-14064 GCA_030674185.1 Monoplex corrugatus
ATGAAAATGGGATTTTGATGGCAGTAATTTGGAAGTAGTAAAAATTCTTACATGTATTTGGCTGGTTCCTCCTGGTTGGCTGGTTGGCTGGCTCCTCTTGGCTGGTTTTTCTAGCTGGCTGGTTGGCTGGCTCTTCTTGGCTGGTTCATTCTGACTGGCTGGTTGGCTGGCTCCTCTTGGCTGGTTCTTCCTGGCTGGCTAGCTAGCTGGCTCCTCCTAGATGGTTCCTCCTGACTGATTCGTCCTAGCTGGCTCATCCTTCCTCCTGGCTGGTTTCTCCAGCGGGCTGGTTGGCTGGATGGCTTCTTCTGGCTGGTTTCTCATTACGGGCTGAGATCACTGCCACTACGAGGTTTGCCTGAAAGATCCAGAAAAGTACTAAAGCTATTCTAAGTACACAAAGAAAGATACCACTTTGTGCCTACGATTGTCAACATTTCATGTCCACTTTGTCCAAATGTGCAAGAAAGCGACATACATTTTCAGTTTGAATACACTCTGTACAATTAGGTCAGACAATCTTATCGTTTAGATGTTACTGAAGGCGATAACTAATAATGAGTTTTTATTAGAAAAATGCCGGACGACTCTGCGGGAACCATAGTGAACTTCGCGATGTTTTTGGTCACTGCCTTTAAAATAAGTATTTTGAACGTACAACTGTGAAACGACAGCTGTCCTTTTCTACATTAGTACGTCACGAATAGTCCCATGTATATACATTGAAGTGTGTTATTAATTGTATGCTGAACAGAAATGTGTGTTATGACTTCCTCCATGAAAGGGGTTGTTGGCCTAAATTCCTTAACATTTCGAGTTTTCGAAAAGAAAAAAAAGTAAAATATGCGAGTGCATCTTCATCCCCCAACTCAACTTTTGGACAGTTGAAAGTTAAGGGTACAGGGAACTGGTTCCACAGAAAGGGACAATGTTACCATTTTTATCATACTTATTATCATTTCTGTCCCGTTTCACACAGACAGGTCACTACAAAATCACAAGATGAATAACTCACACTTGAGCTTTAAAAAGGAAAAAGATAATCCCACAAGAACCATACGCATGTACAAGGGATCATTCTAGCTTTGGCCTCAATACTGTGATCTACAAAATGGCACAGCTTGGGATATTATTATGTCAATAATGTGCCGTAATGTTGTCATTGAGCTTTTTCTCATACTTTTTGTGATGATCTTACTCTTTAGATGTCATTGAAGGCATCAACTGTGTTAGGTCTTCGACATAGACTTAATATCCTTCAACGAAAAAAAAGTGGCTACGATTGACAGTAGATTTAGTTAAGCCTAAAAGAACAGTTTTTCGGAGGATTTTTTGTTTCCCTTTAAATGAAAAATGGGATTTTAATGGCAGTAATTTGGAAGTAAGAAAATATTCTTACATGTAAATGGCTGGTTCATCCTGGTTGGCTGGTTGGCTGCCTCTTCTTGGCTGGTTATTTCAAGCTGGCTGGCTGGTTCTTCTTGGCTGGTTCCTCCTGGCTGGCTGGCTGGCTGACTGGCTCCTCCTAGATGGTTCCTCCTGACCGATTCCTCCTGGCTGGCTGGTTGGCTGGTTACATCTGGCTGGTTCCTCCTGGCTGGTTGGTTGGCTGGCTCCTCCTGGCTGGCTGTTTGCCTCGATCCTCTTGGCTGGTTGGTTGGCTGGCTTCTTCTGGCTGGTTTCTCATTGCTGGCTGAGATCCCTGCCACTATGAGGTCAACATTTCAGTTCCACTTTGTTCTAATATGCAAGAAAACGACAGACATTTTCAGTTTGAATACTCTCTGTACACTTAGGTCAGACAATCTTATTTAGATCTTACTGACGGCGATAACTTATAATTGTTTTCATTAGATAAATGCTGGACGACTCTGCAGAAACCATAGTGAACTTCGCGATGTTTTTGGTCACTGCCTTAAAAATAAGAGAAGTATTTTTAACGTAAAACTTTGAAACAACAGCTGTTCTTTTCTACATTAGTAGTTTACGAACATTCCCTGTATATACATTGAAGTGTGTAAATAAGTGTATGTTGAACAGAAATGTGTCTTGTGATTTCCTTCATGAAAGGGTTGTTGGCCTAAATTCATTAACATTTCGAGTTTCCGAAAAGAAAAAAAAAATGTTTCTAAATGTGAGTGTCTTTATCCTCCAACTCACTTTTGGACAGTTGTAAATTAAGGGTACAGGGTACTGGTTCCATGGAAATGGACAATGTTACCTTTTTTTTCATTGTTATTATCATTTCTGCTCCGTTTCACACTGACAGGTCATTACAAAATCACAAGATGAATAACTCACACTTGAGCTTTAGAGAGGAAAAAGGTAATCCCACAAGAACCACACGCATATACAAGGGATTATTTTAGCTTTGGCCTGAATGCTGTGATCTACAAAATGGCACAGCTTGGGATATTATAATATCAATAGTGTGCAGTAATGATTTCATTGTCTTTTTTCTCATGCTTTTTTGTAGATGATCTTACTCTTTAGATGTCACTGAAGGCATCAACTGCGTTAGGTCTTCAGCATCGACTTAACATCCTTCAACGAACAAAAAGTGGCTACGATTGACAGTAAATTCAGTTAAGCCTAAAAGAACAGTTTTTCGGAAGGTTATTTTTATTTAAATGAAAAATGGGATTTTTAATGGGAGCAATTTGAAAGTAGAAAATTCTTACATGTATATGGCTGGATTCTCCTGGTTGGCTGGTTGGCTGGCTCTTCTTGGCTGGTTCTTTTTAGCTGGCTGGCTTGCTGGCTCCTCTTGGCTGGTTTGTTCCTCCTGGCTGGCTGGCTCCTCCTAGATGGTTCCTCCTGACTGATTCGTCATAGCTGGCTCCTACAGCTGACTGGTTGGCTGGTTCCACCTGGCTGGTTCCTCCTGGCTGGCTGTTTGCCTTGCTCCTCCTGGCTGGCTGTTTCCCTTGCTCCTCCTGGCTGGTTGGTTGACTGGCTTCTTCTGGCTGGTTTCTCATTGCTGGCTGAGATCCCTGCCACCACGAGGTTGCCTGAAAGATCCAGAAAAGTACTAAAGCTATTTTAAGTACACTGAGAAAGATACCACTTTGTGCCTGCGACTGTCAACATTTCATGTCCACTGTGTCCAAATGTGCAAGAAAATTACATATATTTTCAGTTTGAATACACTCTTTACAATTAGGTCAATCTTATCATTTAGATGTTACTGAAGGCGATAACTAATAATGAGTTTTTATTAGAAAAATGTTGGACGCCTCTGTGGGAACCATAGTGAACTTCGCGATATTTTTGGTCACTGCTTTCAAAATAGGAGAAGTATTTTTAACGTACGACTTTGAAACAACGGCTGTCCTTTTCTACATTAGTACTTTACGAATAGTCCCATGTATATACATTGAAGTGTGTTAATTAATTGTTTGTTGAACAGAATTGTGTGTCTTGTGATTTCCTCCATGAAAGGGGTTTTTGGCCTAAAATTCATTAATATTTCAAGCTTCCGAAAAGAAAAAACAATGTTTCCAAATGTGAGTGTATCTTCATTCCTCAACTCACTAGACAGTTGAAAATTAAGGGTACAGGGTACTGGTTCCATGGAAAGAGACAATATTACCTTTTTTATCATTGTTATCATTTCTGCCTCGTTTTAAACTGACAGGTCATTACAAAATCACAAGATAAACTCCCACTTGAGCTTAAGAAGGAAAGGATGTAATCCTACAAGAACCACATTCATACACAAGGGATCATTCTAGCTTTGGCAAGAATGCTGTGATCTACAAAATGACACAGCTTGGGTTGTTATGTTTTTTGTGTGCCATCATGTTTTCACTATTTATATTTAGCCTGCAGTGAGTATTAATACATTTCAAGTGTACATGTATACTAATAAACATACCTCTCCAGAAGGCAATGTAGAGTCCCAGCACTGACAGCTCACATCCCAGTTGACACTGGACGAAGGCTGGTTGGGATGGCAATGCCAAGAAAGGGACAGGAATGATGGAGGAAGAGACTAACAGAAATGGTCAACTGACTCGTCAGCTTCCGTGCATGTGTATTGAGTGCTTACGCCTCATCACTGCATCGATCTGCTTCCCTCTGTCTCCTGTCTTTCTTCTAGATCTTCCTGGCTGCTCGATCCTCCTGACTGGCTGACTGACTCCTCCTGTCTGAGTGACTGACTGGTTCCTTCTGGCTGATTGCTCCTGACTGTTCCTCCTGGCTCTCTGGTTGGCTGGTTCCTCCTGACTGGCTCTTCCTGGCAGTTTGGTTGGTCAGCTCTTCCTGACTGGGTCCTCCTGGCTGGCTGGTTGGCTGGCTCCACTTGGTTGGTTCCTCCTAGCTGGCTGGTTGGCTGGCTCCTCTTGGCTGGTTCCTCCTGATTGGCTGGTTTGCTGGCTCTTGGCTGGTTCCTCCTGGCTGGCTGGCTGGTTGGCTGGCTCCTCTTCGCTGATTCTTCCAGGCTGGACTGGCTAATTGGCTGTCTCCTCTTGGCTGGTTCCTCCTGGCTGGCTGGTTGGCTGGCTCCTTATGGCTGGTTCCTTCTAGCTGGCATGTTGCCTAGTTCCTCCCAGCTGGATGGTTGGCTGTTTCATCATGGCTGGTTGGTTGGGTGGTTTCTTCTGGCTAGCTTCTCATGCCTGGCTGAGACCCCTGTCTCTACGAGGTTGCCTGAAGGATCCAGACAGAGAGGATCACCTGGGACCGGTCTCGGGAACGCCGGAGATAGCTTTCAGGTTGTCAACAGAACACCCAGCCAAATCTGCAGCCGAAATACTTGACATGCGTCCATGTCGCCTATCCCATAGCCACAAGACTTGTCCAGAGTGTTCTGAAGATTCCCATCCCACTTCCCCGTAACATTCCACACCAGGATCTCCACTTGCTCTGCCCTTCACCAAACAGACAACCATCACAGAAGTGGGAATCTCTGGACCACCTGGTTCCTGTTGGCTGACCCCTTCTGGCTGTCTAACTGCCTGGCTTCTACTGACTGGCTGGATTCTCCTGGATGGCTTGTTGGGTGGCTCCTGGTTGATTCCTGCTGGTTGGCTGACTTGCTTGTCCTACTGGCTGGCTGGCCAGGAGGAACCAGCCAAGAGCCAGCAAACCAGCCAATCAGGAGGAACCAGCCAAGAGGAGCCAGCCAACCAGCCAGCTAGGAGGAACCAACCAAGTGGAGCCAGCCAACCAGCCAGCCAGGAGGAGCCAGTCAGGAAGAGCCAACCAACCAAACTGCCAGGAAGAGCCAGTCAGGATGAACCATCCAACCAGAGAGCCAGGAGGAACAGTCAGGAGCAACCAACCAGAAGGAACCAGTCACTCACTCAGTCAGGAGGAGTCAGCCAGCCAGTCAGGAGGATCAAGCAGCCAGGAAGATCTAGAAGACAGACAGGAGACAGAGGGTAGCAGATCGATGTCCGGATGAGGCGCAAGCACTCGATATGCATGCGCAGAAGCTGACAAGTCAGCTGACCATTTGACCTGTGCCCGAGTTCACACTTAACTCTTTCAAACATCCTGAAGAACTGGATGAATTGACAAATTCACAAGCCAACAGAAGCCACTATGATTGTGGTTACTCTTCCCACATGGAGGGGGATGCACAAGATTGAAGCATAATCAAACTTCCAAAAAAGACCCTACAGAAACAACGGTAGGGAGAAGGGATGAGGAAAGTGCAGGGAATGAGGGCAGAGGGGAGGGAGAAGACACCATGTCCATTTCCTGAAACAAAGATAAAACATCAATTTGTCATTTACTCAAATAAATCGATCAAATAAATCAGCCTATTATGAAATCAATGGTACATTCCTTCTCTCATATTTCATTCTGTCAGTAATCCACCTTAATTTGAATTGTTTTTGTATTTGTATATTTCAATGGATCTCATTTTGATGCAGTTACATATAGCACCACCTTCACATTAAGTTGATGAACATCAAACTGAAGTATGGCTTACATACAAACTTGAAGGAAGAAAACACCCGTTTTTTAAGCTGTCTCACGATAGCTCATGCAGCATTCAGGAAGGGTCGGTCTACAATGGATCATGTATTCACTTTACGAACACTAATTGAAAAATATTTATTTAGAAATAGACAAAAAAAACAACCAAAAAACAAAAAAACAACCCCCCTCGACATTGCCTTTATATATTTTAAAAAAGTATATGACACAGCGAATAGAACGTTTTATGACCAAAATCTCTGAAGAAAAACTAGGAAAAGAAGAGAAAAGGAAAAAAGCTAAGCCCTACATAAGTCAGGAAGTGATAGATCTGGCAGAAAAGAAAAGTCAAGCTCGAAAGCAGGGAGAGCGGGAAAATACTCAGCACTGAAAAGGGAAATAAAAAGTAAAGTCAGAAGAGACAAAGCAAATTGGCTGGCACAAGAATGCAGTAAAATCAATGAACACAACGAAAACAGGAAGTCGAGGGAGCTCTTCAAACAAATAAAAAAAGTGAAAAAAACAAATTTCAAAGCAACAAACCAATGCATCAACAACAAGGATGGTCACACTCTGACTGAACCAGATGATGTCTTGGATAGGTGGAACGAATATGGCACATCACTTTTTGGCAAACCTGACAGCCATGAAAATAATTTAGAGCCAAATTTGGAATTGACCCCTGGAGATACGGAACCTGAACCTCTGCTCAGCGAAGTTGAATCTGCCATTAAAGATCTAAAATGCAGAAAGTCTCCTGGTCTTGACAATATTCCTGGAGAGTTGTTGAAACACTCAGGTGATGGTGGACTCAAAGTAATGCATCACTTATGCTGCAAGATATGGAAGACTTGTCAGTGGCCTACAGACTGGAAGCTCCAAGAATTTGTCATGTTACATAAGAGTGGAAATGTCAAAGACTGCAACAATTATAGAACAATTGCACTGATCAGTCATGCCAGTAAAATACTGCTGATAATAATTTTAAACAGGTTAAAGCCAAAAGTAGAGGAAGAGCTATCCGACTGTCAGGCAGGCTATAGGAAAAACAGGGGAACAATAGATATGCTGTTTGTACTCCAGATATTGATAGAAAAGATTAGAAACACAGACCAAGAGATGTTCATCGTTTTCATTGACTACAGCAAAGCGTTTGATAGCGTGATTCACCAAAGTCTTTTCCACTTCATGATCAAAATGGGTTTTCCAAGACATCTGGTTTCCCTCATAGCTTCATTATATAATGATCAAAAAGCAACAATCAGATGGAATAATCAAAACTGCAAATTTTTTAACATCACTAAAGGGGTAAGGCAAGGTTGCATCCTGTCTCCACATCTCTTCAGCATATACACTGAACATATCATGAGAGAAGCAGACATAGAAGACATGGGAGTAAATATTGGTGGTAGAAACCTGTCAAATTTACGCTACGCAGATGACACAGGATTACTGGCAGACAACATTACAGGCTCTAGGAGGATCCTGTACAGGGTAGACCGGGTTGGAAAGGCAGCTGGGCTGGACTTAAATTCAAAGAAGACAAAGGTTATGCATGTTGCAGGCAAATATAACACTAGACAGGACCAGATCATGCTAAACCAAGTCCCTCTAGAAAATGTCAAGGACTTTAGATATTTAGGTTCAGTCAAGACACACGATGGAACATGCTCAAAAGACATAAAGATGAGAATTGGAATGGCCAAGAACAGTATGGTTCAATTGAACAATATTTGGAAAGACCACAGCATAACAGCAGACCTTAAGATAAAACTCTTAAAATGTCTTGTCTGGCCAGTGATGTTATACGGCTGCGAGGCATGGACAATGAAGAAAGAGGATGAAAGACGAGTGGAAGCAGCAGAGCTGTGGTTTTACCGAAGACTGCTGAGGGTCAAATGGACGGATAGGCGCTCAAATGAAAGCATACTGAATGAGTTGGGTACTACACGCAAGCTTCTAGTACTCATACAACGGAGGAAACTGAAATATGTTGGACACGCAATCCGTAATGAGAGAACAGACTTGATGTCCACTGTCCTCCAAGGTAAAGTGGAAGGAAAGAGAAACAGAGGACGGCCACCTGCATCACTTGCTAGAAACATCACAAACATCAGTGGCAAGAAACTCCAGGAGGTGGTCAGACTTAGCCAAGATCGAGAGTGCTGGAGGCAACTTGTGAGGACATCATGTGCAGCGGCCAACACTGTTCCCGGTGACGCCGACAGGTGAGACAGGTGAGATTATTACGAATGGATATCAAGGGAAGATGTTCAAAATTATCCAAACAGTGTACGCATCAGTCCGATCATGTGTATTATGTCGCAGAAAATGGATATTCCCATTTCTTTGAATGCCTCCATGGCCTAAGGCAAGGTTACATTGAAAGTCCTGTTTTCTCTGCTGATCAATGAACTTGCAAAGATAATTATTCTAAGTGGAAAACATGGTGTTACGTTCACTTCAGATGAAATAGAACTTTTTCTCATGTTTTTTGTAGATGATCTTACTATTTAGATGTCAGCCGCGCTAGGTCTTCAACATCAACTTAACATCCTTCAACGAGAAAAAAAAGTGGCTACTATTGACAGTAAATTTAGATCATTCGAAAAGAAGTCTTTTGGAAGGGTGCTTTTCTTGATTCAAAAGAAAAATGTGATTTCAATGGCAGTAATTTGTAAAAGTAGTAAATTCTTACAGGTATTTGGCTGGTTTCTTGTAGCTGGCTGGTTGGCTGGCTCTTTTTGGCTGGCTCCTCCTGACCGATTCCTCCTGGTTGGCTCCTCCTGGCTGGTTCTTTCTGGCTAGCTTGCTGGCTGGTTCCTCCTGGCTTGCTGGCTGGTTTCTCCTGGATGGCTCCTATTGGTTGGTTCATCCTGGCTGACTGGATCCTCTTGGCTGGCTGGTTGGCTGACTCCTGACAGATTTCTCCTGGCTGGCTGGTTGGCTAGTTGGCTGGTTCCTCCTGGCTGGCTGGTTTCTGCTGGCTGGCTGGTTCCTCCTGGCTGGCTAGTTGACTGGTTCTTCCTGGCTGGCTGGTTGGCTGGTTCCTCTCAGGAGGTTGGTTGGCTGGTTCCTCCCAGCTGGCTGGTTTTTCCTGGCTGGCTGGTTCCTCCTGGCTGGTTCCTCCTGGCTGGCTGGTTCTTCTTGGCTGGATGGTTGGCTGGCTCCTCCTGACATATGTCTCCTGGCTGCCTGGTTGGCTGGTTCTTTCTGGCTGGCTGTTGGCTGGATCCTCCTTGCTGGCTGGTTCCTCCTGGATGGCCGATTGGTTGGTTCCTCCTGGCTGGCTGGTTGGCTGGTTCCTCCTGGCTGGCTGCTTTTTCGTAGCTGGCTGGTTGGCTGGCTCCTCCTGGCTGGTTTGTTGACTGGCTTCTTTTGGCTGGCTTCTTATTGCTGGCTGACACCCCTGCCGCTATGAGGTTGCCTGAAAGATCCAGAAAAGTACGAAAGCTATTTTAAGTACACTGAAACAGATTGAATGTTATTCACTAGACATTCTTTTAAATGTTTGATGCTCAGGTAGATCCATTACTACTTTATGGTGCAGGAATGTGGGGTTATGAGAGACGCTATCAACTTGAACAGGTACATGTATATGCTTGCAAGAGATTTTTACACGTAAGATAGAAAACAATATATCATATTGTACGGAGAATTGGGACATTTCCTCTCTGTTACAGAAGTCGGTTTATGTGCGACTGACAGAAATAGGATGAAAGTAGATTGTGTATATGTAGGTGCGTGTTCTATGTGTTTTCCCCAACACACACACAACCTTCCACTCACTCAAACAACCTCTGTAAACAAATTAGTATATTTAAATATTTATAATTAATCAAATATCATCAGTTCAATTTTCATCCAAATGGATCAACAAACACATAAGTCAGAAATAAATGTTCATTGACCACTGTTCAATAAAAAGTAATCGAATCAGGTTTCCGTCCCAAACAGTCTTTTCACAGGAATTCTTTCACTGCATCAGCACTTCAGTCAGTCTGTTTCACAGCATCGAAATCATTGTTCAGAATTCAGTTCATCACTCTATATAAACAGTTACCACACAATCCTGGGGAGCAAGACGAAACAGAGGCGTCAGTAACCGGACACGCCCACAGCAGGTATTCAGCAGAGTCCTAACAGCTTAGGACCAGGGACTGGATCAGGCATCCACCCCTCAAAACAGCAGGTATTCAGCAGAGTCCTAACAGCTTAGGACCAGGGACTGGATCAGGCATCCACCCCTCAAAACAGCAGGTATTCAGCAGAGTCCTAACAGCTTAGGACCAGGGACTGGATCAGGCATCCATCCCTCAAAACAAAGTCACGTACGCATGTGGCTCCCTCGTGAGCTAATCGGACCAGTCAACTCCCCACGTCATAAGCTGTAGATAGGAAAGAATTTGCTAAGTACTTCCATCTACAAAATTGTCAATAAAATGTATCGGGTCAATGGCCACACCATATTTTTTATATTATAAGATTGACAAACGTTTATCCCAAAGTAATATTGTTTGCCTTTTAAAAGTTCGCAGGCAAATTACATTCACAGTGCCATACAACAAATATTCTACACTAACTTCAATTTCCAAAAAATGACCACTAACTTAGCTTCATATTCATTTAACAAAATAACATCTTACAATAAAAAATTTAACACAAAATTCGCCATTCATGTTTCAAAAGTCCAAACTCTTAATACATATAATTATCCATAAAGTTCACACTGACTGCACATCATTTAAAGATCGAAACCACAAAACAGTAATTCATAAAACATTAAATCAAGAATTACAACTCAATGCAACTCTTGACTGCCAAAATAATTCACTTCACTTTTACACAACTACGTTTCTTCACAATCTCTACATGTCTCAATTTTTGGTAAATATATATCAAAAAATCAAAAGATTCACCAACCTGCTAACATAGCAGCTTAAGACAAACAGATTTAGTTCTCTTCAGGTGGCAAAGATATGCGACCGCTCCACCTGGAAATCTCTGTAGAACTGACTTTTTAGTTCACAGATTTTCGACACGCACACAACGCTACACGAATTCCACGCTCCACGCATTCCACGCTCCGTGCACTCCACGCTTTTACTTCACAGCCAATCAGAATAAAGACACCAAAACCAACACTGGGTGCTCCAGTCCACAAAAGCAAAAATGAGCCAAAACTCTATACAAAAGTGAAAATGTAAAAACAACACTATGAAAGTATATACAACACATCCGTCACACTCTCTAAATAACTGCTATTACTAGATGTATTAAATATTGGTTTCGACTACTGAAACATCCAGTAGGTGGGTATTAAAAAAAATATATATATATGCATGGAAAAGGTCATAGAACTTAGGTGTCCAAGATAAAAAAAAAAAGCAACGTTTAATGTGAGAATGGTTTTGAAGAAGTTTGGCTTTTTGGGTGTGGCGCCGAGAAACGATTCAGTAAAGAACTGAAAAAAAATATTATGAAGCAGTTTCTGTCACAGCTGGTGTAACCACTTTGTGCTCCCTGTTCACTATATGGCAAATGTCAGCCTATATTTGCAAGAGCTAAGTATATTAAGATCCTGTATGTGAAGGTGTTGAGGAATCTATGCCACAATTTAGGATGGGCGTGTCCCCGTTAAACGTTCACAGACACCACTTTGCGCCTAGTACTGTCAACAATACATATCCAGTTTGTCCAAATGTGCAGGAAAACGGGATACATTTTCAGTTTGAGTACTCTATGTACAATTAGGTCAGACGATGTTATCATTTAGATGTTACTGAAGGCGACAACTTAGTTGTTTTTTGTTTTGTTTTGTTTTTTGTTTTGTTTTTTAATTTTTTTAGGAAAAATAACGGATGACACTGAGGGAACTATATTGAACTTTGCGAAGTTTTTGGTCACTGCCTTTAAGATAAGAGAAGTATTTTGAATGTACAACTTTGAAACAACAGCTGTCCTTTTTGACATTAGTAATTTACGAACATTCCCCTGTATATACACTGAAATGTGTTAATTGTATGTTGAACAAAAATGTGCGTCTTGTGTTTGCCTCCATGAAAGGGGCTGTTGGCCTAAATTTATTAACATGCCGAGTTTCCGAAAAAAAAACCAAACAGCATTAGTTTCAAAATGTGAGTGCAACTTCATCTCCCAAGTCACTTTTGGACATTCGAAATATAAGGGTACAGGGATCTTGTTCCATGGAAAGGGACAATATTATCTTTGTTTAATTCATTATCATTATCATTTCTGCCCCGTTTCACGCCGACAGGTTATTACAAAATTACAAAATCACAACAGGAATAACTACCACCTCTGCTTTAGAAAGGAAAAAGAGAAAACCCCACAAGAACCACATGCAAGAGATTATTCATTCTAGCTTTGACTCAAATACTGTGATCTACAAAATGGCACAGCTTGGGATTTTATAATGTTAATCGTATGCCATCATGTTTTCACTGATAGTTACATTTAGCAAGTAGTGACTTAACACATTTTAAGTGCACATGTATACTAATAAACATACCTCCCCAGAAGGCAATGTAGAGTTCAGCGAAGCTCCAGCACTGACAGCTCACATCCCAGTTGACACTGGACGCAGGCCGGTTGGGACGGCAATGCCAAGAAAGGGACAGGAATGATGGAGGAAGAGACTAACAGAAATGGTCAACTGACTCGTCAGCTTCCGTGCATGTGTATTGAGTGCTTACGCCTCATCACGGCATCGATCTGCTACCCTCTGTCTCCTGTCTTTCTTCTAGATCTTCCTGGCTGCTTGATCCTCCTGACTGGCTGACTGACTCCTCCTGGCTGAGTGACTGACTGGCTCCTTCTGGTTGGTTGCTCCTGACTGTTCCTCCTGGCTCTCTGGTTGGATGGTTCCTCCTGACTGGCTCTTCCTGGCAGTTTGGTTGGTCGGCTCTTCCTGACTGGCTCCTCCTGGCTGGCTGGTTGGCTGGCTCCACTTGGTTGGTTCCTCCTAGCTGGCTGGTTGGCTGGCTCCTCTTGGCTGGTTCCTCCTGATTGGCTGGTTTGCTGGCTCTTGGCTGGTTCCTCCTGGCTGGCTGGTGGTGGGCTGGCTCCTCTTTGCTGGTTCCTCCAGGCTGGGCTGGCTAATTGGCTGTCTCCTCTTGGCTGGTTCCTCCTGGCTGGCTGGTTGGCTGGCTCCTTATGGCTGATTCCTTCTAGCTGGCTTGTTGCCTAGTTCCTCCCAGCTGGAAGGTTGGCTGTTTCATCATGGCTGGCTGGTTGGTTGGGTGGTTTCTTCTGGCTAGCTTCTCATGCCTGGCTGAGACCCCTGTCTCTACGAGGTTGCCTGAAGGATCCAGACAGAGAGGATCACCTGGGACCGGTCTCGGGAACGCCGGAGATAGCTTTCAGGTTGTCAACAGAACACCCCAGCCAAATCTGCAGCCGAAATACTTGACATGCGTCCATGTCGCCTATCCCATAGCCACAAGACTTGTCCAGAGTGTTCTGAAGATTCCCATCCCACTTCCCCGTAACATTCCACACCAGGATCTCCACTTGCTCTGCCCTTCACCAAACAGACAACCATCGCAGAAGAGGGAATCCCCGGAGCACCTGGCTCCTGTTGGCTGACCCCTCCTGGCTGTCTAACTGCCTGGCTTCTACTGACTGGCTGGATTCTCCTGGATGGCTTGTTGGATGGCTCCTGGTTGATTCCTGCTGGTTGGCTGACTTGCTTGTCCTCCAGGAGGAACCAGCCAAGAGCCAGCAAACCAGCCAGTCAGGAGGAACCAGCCAAGAGGAGCCAGCCAACCAGCCAGCTAGGAGGAACCAACCAATTGGAGCCAGCCAACCAGCCAGCCAGGAGGAGCCAGTCAGGAAGAGCCAACCAACCAAACTGCCAGGAAGAGCCAGTCAGGAGGAACCATCCATCCGGACAGCCAGGAGGAACAGTCAGGAGCAACCAACCAGAAGGAACCAGTCAGTCACTCAGCCAGGAGGAGTCAGTCAGCCAGTCAGGAGGATTAAGCAGCCAGGAAGATCTAGAAGAAAGACAGGAGACAGAGGATAGTAGATCGATGCTGTGATGAGGCGTAAGCACTCGATACGCATGCGCAGAAGTTGACAAGTCAGCTGACCATTTGACCTGTGCCTGAG
>JAPXFY010005828.1:0-14063 GCA_030674185.1 Monoplex corrugatus
ACCGAGGTCATGACTGTCAGTAAGAGACCAAACAAACTGGATATCAACATCAACGGAACCCAGTTGAAGCAAGCCAGTGAATTTAAATATCTGGGCAGCATCTTCACTGAAAATGGCAAACTAGACAGAGAAATTGAGACCAGATGCCAGAAAGCCAACGCACTCAGCTACCAACTTGCCCCTCTCCTGAAACACCCCAGCATTCCCACCAGCACTAAGGCGAAACTCATCAAGGCCATTTTTCTACCAACGCTGACATACCAGTGCCAGACATGGTCCCTAACTAAAGTCCTCGACAGAAAACTGATCACCTGTGAAATGAAATGCCTGAGGAAAGCAATAAACAAGACAAGGCGGGACAAGATCAGAAATGAGGTGATACGAGACATGGTAGGAGCAACACCAATCCTACAACACATCGAACATATGAGGATCAAGTGGTTCGGATACCTCACACGTATGCCCCTAAACCATCCAGCTCTTTGGGCATACAACACCAGATACTCTGGCTGGAGAGCCAGAGGAAAACCAAGACGACAATGGAGCGACTCCGTGGCAGACACCCTCATTGCGACTATATGAGAGAATGGCGCAAAAATCAGTCTGCAGACAAATGGAAAGAGTACAACAGAAAGTGAGTTCTGTTTATATCATTAGTACATAAAACTGTTTGACAGAACATGCGCAACATTCAAGCATGATCCATTATACTTGCCAGTGAATTTACTACTAGTGTGTGTGTGTGTGTGTGTGTGTGTGTGTGTGTGTGTGTGTGTGTGTGTGTGTGTGTGTATGTGTGTGTGTGTGTGTGTGTGTGTGTGTGTGTGTGTGTGGCGCGCGCACGTGCAGGCATGGCAGGAGACCAAAGAATCCTGTCACAGGGACAAGGAAAATTACTTTATATTTCTGCAGGCTTTCTAACCTACATGCTTCGAGAGTAGAAAAGATTTAAATATTCATTTGATTGGGATGAAGAATCCACACCTTCCACCGACACTAGCAAAAGCCAGAGTCCATGGCAGAGGAAGCTTGAGAAAATCAAAGAAAAAGGTCCTGCTGCCTTGGATGATTTCCCCAATGCAGAGAAACAGAGACTATGTGCGTGCGCGCGCGCTATACATCAAGCCTACCATCCCAGAGTACTGGTCAGCGGATGAAATCACAAAGACGCCATTTTTCTGCAAAAATATGATGTCTCTGCGTTATAAAGCCATCCTCAGTAACTGCCATCTTTTGGACAACACAGGAAAACTGTGAAGTGGTGGAGGAAACTTTTCTTCTATCTCTTCACTGTAGCACTTTGCAATGCCTACTGTCTCCACCAGAAGTCTGCCAACAATACGTTGATACACTACCAGTTCCGGAGAGAGATTGTGCGTCAGCTGGTTCTCCAGTCTCCTGATGTACCAGAGCCAGTTGGCAGAGGGAAAAAGAGCCTGAACCCCCCACAGAAGCTGATTGGCATGCACAAGCCTGTATATCACACTGCCAAAGAAGGAGCCAAGAGGAGACGCCCCATGTGTGACTGTTGCATGCAACAGACCCAAGAAAGATCATGCTGGGTTCAAGTGCAAACAGTCGGCCTTCAAGCGTGAACAGTGTGATGTGACCTTGTGTGTGCCAGAATGTTTCTACATATACCACACCAGGGTGGATTATAAGAAGGTTTTGCAGCAGCCTGATGAGCCTGCCCCTGGTGCTGCTGGGGACCACTGACAGTCTCATCAACACACCTGTCCTCACCTGACATTTTACCTGTTTGGCAGAGGTATGTACCTTCATGTTGAATTATATTTGATAATGAATTGATAAGCAGTAATCCTCATTCATTTCTGAACATATTTTGTATAACATTTATTTTTCAAAAACAAATAGTTTTTGAGATATAGCTCATTTAAACTTACTACCGTTTTTTTTGTTTTTTCTGTCTGTTATATGACCAAACACAGTGTTTACATAAGTATGAATAATAACCAGGATAAGGGTTAATTAATACAGAGAGAATGTTTTGTGCTCAGAATATGAAAGAAGATGTTCTCATCTGTGATACATTTGGATTCTAAAATGTGTAAAGTATCATCAAAGTCTACATTCAGTGTCAGCAATCCTGTCATCACTGCAATTTATGAAGGATATTTCAAGTGTGTGAAATGTGCTGATCCTTGAGTGTACCATCGTGTCCTATAGTCAGTTTTACAGGATGCAATCTCAGTGTTGGAAATTGTGTGATCTCTGCCAAAGTGAGTGCTTCTGTGATTTATGAAGGAACTGTATTGTGTTCTGGCATATAAAACATGTGCAGTGTCTAGTGCTTTGCTTTTCATCTGTGATACACTTGGAATACAACGTGTGGAGTATTATCAACATCAAAACCTGTGTCATGACTGCTGCACTTAGAGGATATGGATGTGAATCATTTTGATACACACTATACCATATTGTCCTACAGTGAACTGTATATCTTCAGTATGAGAAATCCTGTCATCACTGTTGATCCTGCACTCGTATCTTCTGGGATCCTATAATGTACCATATTGTGCTACAGTGAACTCTACAGGGAGCAATGTCAGTGTTCGAATTTTCATGATCTCTGCTAAAGTGAGTGCGTGTGTGAATTATACAAATACTAGACTTGTGCTGCGGCATGTATGGTCTCAAACATTATGTGTCATCCATGATACCTTTGCGGTATCATAACTGCAGTGCCATCTAAATGTGGAGTATACATGTGTATATTTTCAGTATGAGAAATCCTGTCATCACTGTTGATTCTAGACTCTATCTCATGGATATGAATTGAGTGATCCTATAGTGTACCATATTGTGCTACAGTCAATTTCAAGTGGTTTAAAATCACAGAACCTTCTTTGATCTTTGATATCATGAAGAGCTGTGTCAATAATGTGGATTGCTTAGCACTGCGGTATCTTATAAGTGGAGCATCAAATAGAATGTTCTCATCTGTGAAACAATTAGAATGAAATGTGTGGAATGTCATCTAAACATGGAGTATGAGTGTACATTCAACACCAGAAATAAGATCATCACTGCCAGTCCTGGAGCATATGTGTGAATTATTTTGACCCTAAAGTGTACCACCAGTTTTGTCAGTATCTGTTGTCATTTCAAAGTTTAATAATGTTTTCATTTACAGTCAGGTCAGGCCACTTGGTCTGCTATCGGTAACCATGTAATCCGATACTACCTGTTCATGATCGATCTGGGAAGATAACATTCGTCAACCTGACAGGATAGTCTCTCTTGGAGAAAGTAAACCCTGATTTCAAATCTCTGCTGCTTTGGACTGTACCCATCCCTGAGAAGGGGTTTGGGAGTCAACTCTGAGGACAAATTCTGACTCCTAAAGGCTGACCGACACTAAATGTCTAGCAACGTCTGCATTGCTGCTGGCACAAAACTATATCAGCCTTTGCCATTGTTTTCGTCTGACAGGAAAGCACTATATGCCTGGAAGGGATACTGAACGCTGCAAGAGCAGCTGTGGAAGTGACAACTCAGCCATTTTTTCCATGGTTGACCCCAACTGAGGCAGCATACTATCAATTTTTTTTCCTGCAAAGAACAACAACTGTACTGTTGGCACAGACTATTTACACTGTGTAACTGAAATAACAGTAATCACCCCCTATTATCATTTTCATTACTTGCATGAATATTCCATGATTATTTTGCACTTGAGTGTCTTTGACATAAGGAACAACAAAGAAGATGTCATCATCTGTGATACATTTTTGAGTATAATGTCTCAAGTGTCATTTAGATGTCAAACATGGGCATCCATTCAATACCACACGTCCTGTCATCACTGCCACTTCTGGAGTATACGTGTGTGAATTTTGTTCACCCTACAGTGTACCATGCTGTGCCACAGTGAGATCTGTGTGGTGTACCACCAGTGGTGGGATTTCTGATATATCAACCAAGGTGAGTATTTATGTGAATTCTGCAGAATGTTATGTACTCTACTACCACATTATGCTACAGTGATTTCTATGCGATATTACATCAACATTTGAAATGGTGTGATCTCTGCCAAGGTGTAGTTGTGTGTATTATGTTGAGTCTGCTTTTCCCCTTGGTGTCTCCGACAAGTGGAGTATCAAAGACTATGTCGTGATTTTTTTGATACATTTCCAGCAATACATGTATGCAAAATGTCATCTAAACCTGGAATATGTTTGTAGAATCCTACAGTGCACCACACTCTGCTACAGTGTTGTAAAATCAGGGTTGGAAATTCTCTGATCTTCTAAGGTGTGTAATAATATGAGTGTTCAGTGCTCAAAGTATCCAATAAGATGTTCTCATTTGTGATACACTTGAATTAAAATGTGTTAAGTGTCATCTAAGTGTTGAGAATGAATGCACATTCAATGTGAGAAATCCAATCAACACTGCCACTTCTGGATTATATGTGTGTGAATTATGTTCATCGTATGGTGTATCATGCCGTGCTACCGTGAATTTCCCGTGGTGAAATATCCATGATTGAAATTGTGATATCTCTGTACTTGTGTGAATTCTGTGGACCATTTTCTACTTTACAATCTTTGACATGTGGAATATCAAATAAGATGTTCCCGTCTGTAATATACTTGGAGTAACACGTGTGTGGTATCAGCTAAACATGGAGTAAGCCAGTACCTATAATGGCAGAAACACTGTCATCACTGTTGCTTCTGGAGTACATTTCATGTGTGTGAATAGTGTCGATTCTAATGTGTACCATACTGTGTGCTACAGTGAATTCTACAGGGTGCAATATCACCGTTCAAAATTCTGTGCTTTCTTCCAAAGTGAACGCTTGTGTCCATTCTGCAGAGACTAGTGTGTGTTCTGGCAGGTATTCCACATGTGAACCATCTAATTTATGTTGTCATCTCTGATACATTTGGAATACAATGTGTGAAGTGTCATCTAAACATGAAATATGAGTGTATATTCAACATTACAGATCTGATCATCACTGCCGCTCCTGGAGCATAGGTGTGAATTACGTTAAGGCTGTTGTGTGCCATACTGTACAAAAGTGAATTCTATGTGGTATAACAGCAGTGTTAGAAATTCACTCAGCTGTGCCAAGGTGAGTAGTTGAGTGAATTATGCAGACTGCAGGTTGTGCTGTGCAGTGGTATCTTCAACATGCAGAGTATTCAATACCATGTGTCATCTGTCTAACGCCTGGAATAAAGTGTGTCAAGTGTTATCTACACTTGGAGTATATGTGTACTATCACTGTCAGAGACTGTATCATCACTACCCTCCTGGAGTATACGTGTGAATTTTTCTGATCCTACGGTGCACCATACTATGCTACAGTGAGATCTGTGTGGTGTAATGCCAATGGTGGGATTTCTGATATATCTACCAATGTGAGTCTTTGTGTGAATTCTGCAGAAAATTATGTACTGTACTATCCTACAGTGATTTCTACGCAATATTACATCAACATTTGAAATGGTGTGACGTCTGTCAAGGTGTTAGTTGTCTGTATTATACTGAGACTGCCTTTTCCTTTGGAGTCTTCAACAAGTGGAGTATCAAAGAATATGTCGTGATGTGTGATACAGTTCCAGAAATACATGCAACATGTCATCTAAACGTGGAATACTGTGAATTATTTTCATCCTTCAGTGTACTAGACTGTGCCACAGGGAATTCTGATATCTCTGTCAAGGTGAGTATTTGTGTCAATTTTCTGCAACACTTTCTCCTCTACTACAATACTGTACTTCAGTGATTTCTATGCGGTGTAATTTCAACCTTTCAAAAAGTATTACCTGTGCCAATGTGTAGTTGTGTGAATCATCCACAGACTTTTGTTTCCTCTGGTGTCTTCAACACATGGAGTACCATCATATGTGCCCCATCTACAGCAGTCTGTGTGGAGTATCTGCAACATATGGAGTAATAAAGAAAATATCATCACGTATGATGCATTTCCAGCAATACGAGTAGAGTGTCATCTAAACATGGAGTATGTTTCTTCCTTCAAACTCAGATATCCAGCCGTCACTACCACTTGTGAAGTACATGTTGTGTGAAATACTTTGATCCTGTAGTGTATCATATTGTGCTACACTCAATTCACTATGATGAAATACTGACATTGGCAATTCCGGGAACATGGCCAAAGTGAGCAGATGTGTGAATAATGCACACTACTGATTGTGCTCTGGCATTTTCCACATGTGGAGTACCTACTAATACGTTCTCATCAGTGATACACCTGAACTAAAATGTGCAGCCATCTAAGTGTACATTCAACATCAAAAATCCTGTCATCGCTGCCACTTGTGGATTACATACGTGTTGTGCATAACGGTCATCCATGTGGAATATGAAATAAGATGTTTACATCTGTGACACACTTGGAGTAAGATACGTGCTGTGTCATCTATGTGGAGTATAAGAGTGCTTTTAGCGGCACAAATGTTGTCATTGTAGTCACCTCTGGAGTATATTTCATGTGTGGAAATTGTGATGATCCTGTGATTTATTTTCATCCTTCAGTGTACTACACTGTGCCACAGTCAAACCTATGTGCTCCAGTACCAGTCTCGGGAATACTGATATCTCTGTCAAGGTGAGTATTTGTGTCAATTTTCTCCAATACTTTCTCCTCTACTACCATACTGTGCTTCAGTGATTTCTATGTGCTGTTATTATCTGTGCCAATGTGTAGTTGTGTGAATTATCCAGAGACTGTTTTTTCCTCTGGTATCTTCAACACATGGAGTACCATCATATGTGCCCCATCTGCAGCAGTCTCTGTGGAATATCTGAACCATATGGAGTAATAAAGAAGATGTCGTCGTATGTGCTGCATTTCCAGCAATATGTCTACAGTGTCATCTAAACGTGGAGTATGCTTCTTCCTTCAAACACAGATATCCAGCCGTCACTACCACTTGTGGAGTACATGTTGTGTGAAATATTTTGATCCTGTAGTATATAATATTGTGCTACACTCAATTCACTAAAGTGAAATATTGGCCTTGGAAATTGCGAGAACTCGGCCAAAGTGAGCACGTGTGTGAATAATGCACACTACTGATTGTGCGCTGGCATTTTCCTATGTGGAGTACCTACTAATATCTTCTCATGTGTGAAACACATGGACTAATATGTGTCAAGTGTCTTCTCAATTTGGAGTATGTGTGTACCATCAGTGTCAGAAACTGTGTCATCACCAACACCCATGGAGTACATGTGTATTTTTCATATCCTACAGAGTGCAAAACACTGCCATAATGATTTTGTATGTGTCATAAGTTCATCCTGGGAAATTCTGTCATCTCTTCTCAGTTGTGTAATTACGTGATTACTACAAAGACTGTTTTGTCCTCGGAGTTTCAAATTCTATGTTCTCATCAGTGATACACCTGAACTAAAATGTGCAGCTATCTAAATGTGGAGACTAAGTGTACATTCAACGTCACAAATCCTGTCATCGCTGCCACTTGTGGATTACATACGTGTTGTGCATAACGGTCATCCATGTGGAATATGAAATAAGATGTTTACATCTGTGACACACTTGTAGTAAAATACATGCTGTGTCATTTATGTGGAGTATAAGAGTGCTTTTAGCGGCACAAATGTTGTCATCGTAGTCACCTCTGGAGTATATTTCATGTGTGGAAATTGTGATGATCCTGTGAATTATTTTCATCCTTCAGTGTACTACACTGTGCCACAGTCAAACCTATGTGCTCCAGTACCAGTCTCGGGAATTTGGATATCTCTGTCAAGGTGAGTATTTGTGTCAATTTTCTCCAATACTTTCTCCTCTACTACCATACTGTGCTTCAGTGATTTCTATGTGCTGTTATTATCTGTGCCAATGTGTAGTTGTGTGAATTATCCAGAGACTGTGTTTTCCTCTGGTATCTTCAACACATAGAGTACAATCATATGTGCCCCATCTGCAGCAGTCTCTGTGGAGTATCTGCACCATATGGAGTAATAAAGAAGATGTCGTCGTATATGCTGCATTTCCATCAATATGTCTACAGTGTCATCTAAACGTGGAGTATGTTTCTTCCTTCAAACTCAGAAATCCAGCCGTCACTACCACTTGTGGAGTACATGTTGTGTGAAATACTTTGATCCTGTAGTGTATCATATTGTGCTACACTCAATTCAATATGGTGAAATACTGACATTGGCAATTCCAGGAACTTGGCCAAAGTGAGCAGATGTGTGAATAATGCACACTACTGATTGTGCTCTGGCATTTTCCACATGTGGAGTACCTATTAATATGTTCTCATCAGTGATACACCTGAACTAAAATGTGCAGCCATCTAAGTGTACATTCAACATCAAAAATCCTGTCATCGCTGCCACTTGTGGATTACATACGTGTTGTGCATAACGGTCATCCATGTGGAATATGAAATAAGATGTTTACATCTGTGACACACTTGGAGTAAGATACGTGCTGTGTCATCTATGTGGAGTATAAGAGTGCTTTTAGCGGCACAAATGTTGTCATCGTAGTCACCTCTGGAGTATATTTCATGTGTGGAAATTGTGATGATCCCCTGATTTATTTTCATCCTTCAGTGTACTACTCTGTGCCACAGTCAAACCTATGTGCTCCAGTACTAGTCTCGGGAATTCGGATGTCTCTGTCAAGGTGAGTATTTGTGTCAATTTTCTCCAATACTTTCTCCTCTACTACCATACTGTGTTTCAGTGATTTCTATGTGCTGTTATTATCTGTGCCAATGTGTAGTTGTGTGAATTATCCAGAGATTGTTTTTTCCTCTGGTATCTTCAACACATGGAGTACAATCATATGTGCCCCATCTGCAGCAGTCTCTGTGGAGTATCTGAACCATATGGAGTAATAAAGAAGATGTCGTCGTATGTGTTGCATTTCCAGCAATATGTCTACAGTGTCATCTAAACGTGGAGTATGTTTCTTCCTTCAAACACAGATATCCAGCCGTCACTACCACTTGTGGAGTACATGTTGTGTGAAATATTTTGATCCTGTAGTGTATAATATTGTGCTACACTCAATTCACTAAAGTGTAATATTGGCCTTGGAAATTGCGAGAACTCGGCCACAGTGAGCACGTGTGTGAATAATGCACACTACTGATTGTGCGCTGGCATTTTCCTATGTGGAGTACCTACTAATATGTTCTCATGTGTGAAACACATGGACTAATATGTGTCAA
Organism: Monoplex corrugatus; assembly: GCA_030674185.1. Taxonomy (NCBI): domain Eukaryota; kingdom Metazoa; phylum Mollusca; class Gastropoda; order Littorinimorpha; family Ranellidae; genus Monoplex; species Monoplex corrugatus. The sequence goes on from JAPXFY010005828.1 coordinate 9,216, forward strand.
GTGTCTTCTCAATTTGGAGTATGTGTGTACCATCAGTGTCAGAAACTGTGTCATCACCAACACCCATGGAGTACATGTGTATTTTTCATATCCTACAGAGTGCAAAACACTGCCATAATGATTTTGTATGTGTCATAAGTTCATCCTGGGAAATTCTGTCATCTCTTCTCAGTTGTGTAATTATGTGATTACTACAAAGACTGTTTTGTCCTCAGAGTTTCAAATTCTATGTTCTCATCAGTGATACACCTGAACTAAAATGTGCAGCTATCTAAATGTGGAGACTAAGTGTACATTCAACGTCACAAATCCTGTCATCGCTGCCACTTGTGGATTACATACGTGTTGTGCATAACGGTCATCCATGTGGAATATGAAATAAGATGTTTACATCTGTGACACACTTGTAGTAAGATACGTGCTGTGTCATTTATGTGGAGTATAAGAGTGCTTTTAGCGGCACAAATGTTGTCATCGTAGTCACCTCTGGAGTATATTTCATGTGTGGAAATTGTGATGATCCTGTGAATTATTTTCATCCTTCAGTGTACTACACTGTGCCACAGTCAAACCTATGTGCTCCAGTACCAGTCTCGGGAATTCGGATATCTCTGTCAAGGTGAGTATTTGTGTCAATTTTCTCCAATACTTTCTCCTCTACTACCATACTGTGCTTCAGTGATTTCTATGTGCTGTTATTATCTGTGCCAATGTGTAGTTGTGTGAATTATCCAGAGACTGTGTTTTCCTCTGGTATCTTCAACACATAGAGTACCATCATATGTGCCCCATCTACAGCAGTCTCTGTGGAGTATCTGAACCATATGGAGTAATAAAGAAGATGTCGTCGTATGTGCTGCATTTCCAGCAATATGTCTACAGTGTCATCTAAATGTGGAGTATGTTTTTTCCTTCAAACTCAGAAATCCAGCCGTCACTACCACTTGTGGAGTACATGTTGTGTGAAATACTTTGATCCTGTAGTGTATCATATTGTGCTACACTCAATTCACTATGGTGAAATACTGACATTGGCAATTCCGGGAACTTGGCCAAAGTGAGCAGATGTGTGAATAATGCACACTATTCATATCCTGATGAAATCTGGACAGACATAAAAAACACACTGACCAAAATCTCTGAAGAAAAACTAGGAAAAGAAAAGAAAAGGAAAAAAGCTAAGCCCTACATAAGTCAGGAAGTGATAGATCTGGCAGAAAAGAAAAGTCAAGCTCGAAAGCAGGGAGAGCGGGAAAAATACTCAGCACTGAAAAGGGAAATAAAAAGTAAAGTCAGAAGAGACAAAGCAAATTGGCTGGCACAAGAATGCAGTAAAATCAATGAACACAACGAAAACAGGAAGTCGAGGGAGCTCTTCAAACAAATAAAAAAAGTGAAAAAAACAAATTTCAAAGCAACAAACCAATGCATCAACAACAAGGATGGTCACACACTGACTGAACCAGATGATGTCTTGGATAGGTGGAACGAATATGGCACATCACTTTTTGGCAAGCCTGACGGCCATGAAAATAATTTAGAGCCAAATTTGGAATTGACCCCTGGAGATATGGAACCTGAACCTCTGCTCAGCGAAGTTGAATCTGCCATTAAAGATCTAAAATGCAGAAAGTCTCCTGGTCTTGACAATATTCCTGGAGAGTTGTTGAAACGCTCAGGTGATGGTGGACTCAAAGTAATGCATCACTTATGCTGCAAGATATGGAAGACTTGTCAATGGCCTACAGACTGGAAGCTCCAAGAATTTGTCATGTTACATAAGAGTGGAAATGTCAAAGACTGCAACAATTATAGAACAATTGCACTGATCAGTCATGCCAGTAAAATACTGCTGATAATAATTTTAAACAGGTTAAAGCCAAAAGTAGAGGAAGAGCTATCCGACTGTCAGGCAGGCTATAGGAAAAACAGGGGAACAATAGATATGCTGTTTGTACTCCAGATATTGATAGAAAAGATTAGAAACACAGACCAAGAGATGTTCATCGTTTCATTGACTACAGCAAAGCGTTTGATAGCGTGATTCACCAAAGTCTTTTCCACTTCATGATCAAAATGGGTTTTCCAAGACATCTGGTTTCCCTCATAGCTTCATTATATAATGATCAAAAAGCAACAATCAGATGGAATAATCAAAACTGCAAATTTTTTAACATCACTAAAGGGGTAAGGCAGGGTTGCATCCTGTCTCCACATCTTTTCAGCATATACACTGAACATATCATGAGAGAAGCAGACATAGAAGACATGGGAGTAAATATTGGTGGTAGAAACCTGTCAAATTTACGCTACGCAGATGACACAGGATTACTGGCAGACAACATTACAGGCTCTAGGAGGATCCTGAGTAGGGTAGACCGGGTTGGAAAGGCAGCTGGGCTGGACTTAAATTCAAAGAAGACAAAGGTTATGCATGTTGCAGGCAAATATAACACTAGACAGGACCAGATCATGCTAAACCAAGTCCCTCTAGAAAATGTCAAGGACTTTAAATATTTAGGTTCAGTCAAGACACACGATGGAACATGCTCAAAAGACATAAAGATGAGAATTGGAATGGCCAAGAACAGTATGGTTCAATTGAACAATATTTGGAAAGACCACAGCATAACAGCAGACCTTAAGATAAAACTCTTAAAATGTCTTGTCTGGCCAGTGATGTTATACGGCTGCGAGGCATGGACAATGAAGAAAGAGGATGAAAGACGAGTGGAAGCAGCAGAGCTGTGGTTTTACCGAAGACTGCTGAGGGTCAGATGGACGGATAGGCGCTCAAATGAAAGCATACTGAATGAGTTGGGTACTACACGCAAGCTCCTAGTACTCATACAATGGAGGAAACTGAAATATGTTAGACACGCAATCCGTAATGAGAGAACAGACTTGATGTCCACTGTCCTCCAGGGTAAAGTGGAAGGAAAGAGAAACAGAGGACGGCCACCTGCATCACTTGCTAGAAACATCACAAACATCAGTGGCAAGAAACTCCAGGAGGTGGTCAGACTTAGCCAAGATCGAGAGTGCTGGAGGCAGCTTGTGAGGACATCATGTGCAGCGGCCAACACTGTGACGCCGACGGGTGAGACGGGTGAGACTGATTGTGCTCTGGCATTTTCCACATGTGGAGTACGTACTAATTTATTCTCATCAGTGATACACTTGAATTAAAATGTGCAGCCATCTAAGTGTACATTCAACATCAAAAATCCTGTCATCGCTGCCACTTGTGGATTACATACGTGTTGTCCATAACGGTCATCCATGTGGAATATGAAATAAGATGTTTACATCTGTGACACACTTGGAGTAAGATACGTGCTGTGTCATCTATGTGGAGTATAAGAGTGCTTTTAGCGGCACAAATGTTGTCATCGTAGTCACCTCTGGAGTATATTTCATGTGTGGAAATTGTGATGATCCTGTGATTTATTTTCATCCTTCAGTGTACTACACTGGGCCACAGTCAAACCTATGTGCTCCAGTACTAGTCTCGGGAATTCGGATATCTCTGTCAAGGTGAGTATTTGTGTCAATTTTCTCCAATACTTTCTCCTCTACTACCATACTGTGTTTCAGTGATTTCTATGTGCTGTTATTATCTGTGCCAATGTGTAGTTGTGTGAATTATCCAGAGATTGTTTTTTCCTCTGGTATCTTCAACACATGGAGTACCATCATATGTGCCCCATCTGCAGCAGTCTCTGTGGAGTATCTGAACCATATGGAGTTTCAAATTTTATGTTCTCATCAGTGATACACCTGAACTAAAATGTAGTGTATAATATTGTGCTACACTCAATTCACTAAAGTGAAATATTGGCCTTGGAAATTGCGAGAACTCGGCCACAGTGAGCACGTGTGTGAATAATGCACACTACTGATTGTGCGCTGGCATTTTCCTATGTGGAGTACCTACTAATATGTTCTCATCTGTGAAACACATGGACTAATATGTGTCAAGTGTCTTCTCAATTTGGAGTATGTGTGTACCATCAGTGTCAGAAACTGTGTCATCACCAACACCCATGGAGTACATGTGTATTTTTCATATTCTACAGTGTGCAATACTCTGCATAGTGATTTTGCACGTGTCATAAATTCAGCCTGGGAAATTCTGTCATCTCTTCTCAGGTGTGTAATTATGTGATTACTGCATAGACTGTTTTGTATTCGGAGTTTCAAATTCTGTGTTCTCATCAGTATGGTATTGCTTTTAATGGCACAAATGCTGTCATCACTGTTGTCTCTGGAGTATACTTCATGTGTGGAAATTGTGATGATCCTGTGATCTTCAACAAGTGGAGTATCAAAGAATATGTCGTGATGTGTGATACATTTCCAGAAATACAGCCAACATGTCATCTAAACGTGGAATACTGTGAATTATTTTCATCCTTCAGTGTACTAGACTGTGCCACAGGGAATTCTGATATTTCTGTCAAGGTGAGTATTTGTGTCAATTTTCTGCAACACTTTCTCCTCTACTACAATACTGTACTTCAGTGATTTCTGTGCGGTGTAATTTCAACCTTTCAAAAAGTATTACCTGTGCCAATGTGTAGTTGTGTGAATCATCCAGAGACTGTTGTTTGCTCTGGTATCTTCAACACATGGAGTACCATCATATGTGCCCCTTCTGCAGCAGTCTCTGTGGAGTATCTGAAACATATGGAGTAATAAAGAAGATGTCGTCGTATGTGTTGCATTTCCAGCAATATGTCTACAGTGTCATCTAAACGTGGAGTATGTTTCTTCCTTCAAACACAGATATCCAGCCATCACTACCACTTGTGGAGTACATGTGTGAAATATTTTAATCCTGTAGTG
>JAPXFY010005829.1:0-12500 GCA_030674185.1 Monoplex corrugatus
ACAACTGATTACTCATGACGGAAATACTAATTTCTTATGATGCCAATAACTAATAACTTATGATGCAAACAACATATGACTTATTACGCAAACAACTGATAACTTTTGACGGAAATACTAATATCTTATAATGCGAATAGCTAATAACTTATGATGCAAACAAGTAATAACTTATGCCGCAAACAAACGCATAACTTTTTATGCAAACAGCTAAAACCCAACTGTGAATGTCAAGCTTGACACGCGTACATGCATGCACTGAACTGATGTACGACGTAAAACAACAATCAGCCAATTAACCAGTTAATCAACCAACTAACCAAACCTTAAATGATGTAATCTTCTGACTGGCAGGATCAAACAATGGTGGAAGGTTAAAAGGACCAGAGCACAAGAGTCCACAGACGTGGAGCTTGAAGCAGAAAAGGATCCAAAAGAGGATGAGAGCTCACCTGGTATGACACTGGAAGTCTACTACTATAACAAGGTAAGTCAAATTTAGTCCATGAATGAATGAATGCATGATATAGTAAACGATTTACGGATTTAGTGATGGAATGAATGATTGCATAACTTTAATGAATGAAGTAATGGAAAGAATGGATGAATGAATAATAAATGGACCAATGAATGAATGGATGGATGGATGAGTAAATAAATTCATGAATGTCATGTTGGCTACTGTCATTCCAAACGCCATGGCCACGGTTAGCATTGAAGAACAGTGCACCTACATTGAAACAGAATTTTATAAAGGAAGTTCTGGCACAGATATACTAAAACCACAACAACGTGCATGTGGATCAAAGCTCTTTTGCAGGCTGCAATGCTTTAAAGATGGATAAAATGACAATAAAGGCAATAATAGATGTTATTGTTTTGTTTAAAGCCCAGTCGACTGCATAGAACCATATCAGGATCATAACCAGTTTAAAACATACACAATACTTCAACAGGTTAAAAAAAAAGGAAAAGAAAGTTAAGCACACATATCAGTGCATTCGCGCACACAATCCAAGGAGATGCCCTTGGCGTTGACCACTCTGTCCAATGTATCACACAGGGGATTAAAAAACATACCTGAATACAAATTCAGACACAACCAAAGACACCAAAACACATACAAAACCAGCTCAAACTAACCAAAATTGCCTCCGCACATCCCACTTCCCCAGAGTCAAAATTTCACTCAATTCCTGTGGCCAATTATCAATCCTAAGAGAAAGATCGTACGACTTTATGAAACACACGCAGGTTAATGGACCAGCAAGGCAGAAAAATGATAGGAAGACATGACAGAAAGCAAAGGAGGAAGGAAGACACAAAGAGTGACAGTACAGAGGATATTTCTAGCACAGGATTTCCAGAAGATAGGGATACCATTTATATTGAAAGAGCCCCAGACATCCCCACGAGGGGTGAGCTGCAGCTACTGACGAGAAAAAAAAATGTTTGAAAAGTTTGAAATTTTTTTACTGATGACAGTCGAATGCTGCATGTAGAAATTGCTCACGACAGTGGTTTTATTCATGGATGAATTCCTGCGATTTTATCAAGTTAATTTTAAATGAGACGTTAAATATGAAAAAAGGGTGTGCGTTACTATTGCACAGGCTGTTACGCGGTTACAGAAATGAAGGGTTTTATCAGTTAAGCAATACCCCATACATTCAAATGGACGAGATCTCCCTTACTTACAAGTTTAATCATACAACACTGGGTAAAGCGAACAAGAAACACCCAAAGTGTTGGATGGGAACCAGAGCACCAATGCCTCACCAGGCTCTGTAGATGTTTTAGGGAACATCTAGACCTTCTGAAAAAAAAAAAAGAAAAGAAAAAGTCCTGTCTCGCCAATATTATTTCCCTTCTTAGATTATTTCCCTTCATAGATTTAAGAAGTGGGACCATCCACATTATACTTTCTTGTTATGTTGTTATGTTACATTCCGAAGGAGCAGAACTCCAGCAGCATCAATCAGTTCAGGCCAATATCACTTCTGAACGTCGAGGGGAAAATCTTCTTCTCTGTTATGGCAGCAAGATTGACAAAATACTTGACTGAAAACAAGTATCTGGATATGTCAGTCCAAAAGGGAGGCATACCAGGAATGCCTGGATGCTTGGAACATGCCACGTTGATTTGGGATGCCATCCAAAAAGCAAGAACAGAGAAGAGAGACATTGACGTAGTTTGGCTTGATCTGGCGAATGCATATGGATCAGTTCCACACGATCTGATCCAGCTGGCTCTTGAAATGTATCAGTTCCACACGATCTGATCCAGCTGGCTCTTGAAATGTATCACATCCCAGAAAACATCCGAACAATGCTGAGGAAGTATTTCCAAGGGTTCTCAATGCGGTTCTCTACCAAAGAATACACCACGGACTGGATAGACCTAGAGGTGGGCATTGCAATGGGCTGTGCAATCTCTCCCATACTGTTCGTGTTGGCAATGGAAGTCATCTTGAAAGCTGCAATGAAGAGTTCAGGTCCAGTGAATCTGGGAGATGGATACCAGATGCCTCCTCTGAAAGCTTTCATGGATGACACAACAGTCTTGTCCACGGATGAGGAAGAGACACACCAAATCTTAAAGCAGCTGGATGAGCTGATGGCCTCTTCAAGAATGAGGTTCAAACCTAAGAAATCCCGAAGTCTCTCACTGCGAAAAGGAAAAGTGGCAGATTCAGTCAAATTCATGGTAGCCAACCAAGCCATCCCCACTGTCACAGAAGAGCCAGTAAAAAGTCTCGGAAGATGGTATGATGACTCCCTGAAAGACACACAAAGGGGATGTGAAACCAAGCAAACAGCAGAAGAAGGCCTGAAGAAAATAGATAACTGCGGACTGCCAGGCAAATACAAAGTCTGGTGTCTACAGTTTATGCTGATACCAAAGCTGCTGTGGCCACTGCTAATCTATGAAATTTGCACCAGCGCAGTCGAAGCAATGGAAGCCAAAATCAACAAATGCACAAGAAAATGGCTCGGTGTCCCACCTGGTCTCACTGATGTTGCATTCTACTGTCGTCAAGCAATGCTGAAGCTACCTCTCAAATCCATAGTGGAGGAATACAAAGTTGGAAAAGCAAGACTGTTGAGCATGCTGGAGGAATCGGAAGACAATATCGTGAGATCAGTTCATCCAAAGCTGAGAACTGGCGGAAAGTGGAAAGTCCAAGAGGCTGTAAACAATGCCAAGAGAAACCTCAGCATCAAAGAAATAATTGGACACACGCAAACCAACAGACAGGGACTGGGAGCAACAAAAATGCAGTGGTGGTCCAAAGCCAAAGGGAAGGAAAAAAGAGACATGATCATACAGGAGTTGAAGGAAGAAGGAGATGTCAAAAGAGTGCAGAAGGCAGTCCAGCAAGGTCAACAGGGGCAATGGACAACATGGGACAGTGCACTCCAAAGAAGTCTCAGCTGGAACGATAGGTGGCACATGGCTCCTCTAAGGATAAGCTTCCTCCTCAGATCTGTATATGACCTGCTCCCCTCGAATGCAAACTTAGTGAAATGGGGAAATCAGACGACCCAGCATGTCCGCTCTGTCAGAAGAAACAAACAGTGGAACATGTCCTAAGCTCTTGCAAAGTAGCGCTAGCCCAAGGAAGGTATACATGGAGGCACAACCAAGTTCTGAAAGTGATCACAGACGTGGTTAGCGAAAAAACCATGACCCCCAAACGCACCAATTGCTATGACAATGTTCTACAAAGCAGGAGGGAAACAGGTCTGGCCTGAAAGTGCTATGACAACCAGCACATTGCCAAAGGGTCTTCTGGATGGAGCAGTCGACTGGGAGTGTACAGCAGACCTCCCAGAGTGGAGAAATTACCCAGATGTCATCAGCAAGACAGGCATGAGACCAGACATCGCTCTCCACTCTGACTCCTCGAAACAAGTGATTCTGATAGAACTCACTGTGCCATACGAAAGCAGAATGGAAGAAGCACATATCTACAAGACCGAAAAATACGCCGGTCTTGCCAGCACCCTGAAGAAAGCAGGTCTGCGGGTCAAAATCTTCGCCATAGAGGTCGGGGCAAGAGGGTTTGTGGGCACCTCCGCTTATGATCTCATGAAACAACTCACCATTTCTGGGAAGAAGAGGACTAGAGCCCTTAAAGCGATGGCAGAGGCAGCAGAAAGGAGCTCAAGCTGGATCTGGGCAAGGAGGAACCAAAAGTGAACTTCATAAGGATTAAATTCCCTACAGATGATGTGTGCCCCGTTAGCACATTGGTAAAACCGCGTACCGCAGTTCTGAAGCGCAGAATCGCCCAGGTTCGCTCCCCGTCGTGGGGAAAAAAAAAAAAAAAAATAGACAACAGCAGAAGGGCATCCAGGAGTCATGACCTGGAATTCAGGGCAGAAACACTTGTCTAAAGGAGGTTACTTCTCTGAAGACCTGTTGTCTAGCTCTCCCTAGAGTTTCTTTCTACCTTGTTATTATTCTTGACGAACTGTGTGTATCGTGCATTTATGTCAGAGTAGATTTACTTCTTAAAATGCATTAATGTATTGATCGTGCATCTGACTATGTTTGTGTGTATTTGACTATGTTTGTGTGTATCTGACTATGTGTATCTGACTATGTGTGTATCTGACTATGTTTGTGTGTATCCGACTAAATTTGTGTGTATCTGATTATGTGTGTATCTGACTATGTTTGTGTGTATCTGACTAAATTTGTGTGTATCTATGTTTGTTGTATCTGACTATGTGTATATATGTTTGTGTGTATCTGACTATATGTGTATCTGACTATGTTTGTGTGTATCTGACTATGTGTGTATCTGACCATGTTTGTGTATCTATGTGTGTATCTGACTATGTGTGTATCTGACTATGTGTGTATCTGACTATGTGTGTATCTGACTATATTTGTATGTATCTGACTATGTGTGTGTGTATCTGACGATGTGTATCTATGTTTGTGTGTATCTATGTTTGTGTGTATCTATGTTTGGTGTATCTGACTATGTGTGTATCTGACTATGTGCGTATCTATGTGTGTATGTGACTATGTGTATATCTATGTTTGTGTGTATCTGACTGTGTGCGTATCTGAATGTGTTTGTGCGTATCTGACTATGTGTGTATCTGACTATGTGTGTATCTGACTATGTGTGTATGTATCTGTCTCTGTTTGTGTGCATCTGACTATGTGTGTATCTGACTATGTGTGTATCTGACTATGTGTGTATGTATCTGTCTCTGTTTGTGTGCATCTGACTATGTGTGTATCTGACTATGTGTGTGTGTGTCTGACTATGTTTTTATGTATCTGTCTCTGTTTGTGTGCATCTGACTATGTGTGTGTGTGTCTGACTATGTTTTTATGTATCTGTCTCTGTTTCTGTGCATCTGACTATGTATGTGTCTGTGTTTGTGTGTATCTGACTGTGTGTATATCTGACTATATTTGTGTATATGTATATTTGTGTGTATCTGACTATGTGTATATCTGACTATGTTTGTGTATATGTATGTTTGTGTTATCTGATTATGTTTGTGAGTATGTGGCAATGTGTGTATCTGACTATGTTTATGTGTATCTGACTATGTTTATGTGTATCTGACTATGGTTATGTGTATCTGACTATGGTTATGTGTATGTGTAGGTGGCTATGTTTATGTATATCTGATTATGTTTGTGTGCATCTATGTTTATGTGTATCTGAGTATGTTTATGTGTATCTGAGTTTGTGTGTATCTATGTTTATGTGTATCTGAGTATGTTTGTGTGTATATGACTATTTTGTGTGTATCTGACTATGTTTGTGTGTATCTGACTATGTTTATGTGTATCTGAGTTTGTGTGTATCTATGTTTATGTGTATCTGAGTATGTTTATGTGTATCTATGTTTATGTGTATCTGAGTATGTTTGTGTATATGTGACTATGTTTGTGTGTATGTGACTATGTTTGTGTGTATGTGACTATGTGTGTATATGACTGTGTGTATGTGACTATGTTTGTATGTATCTGTGTTTGTGTGTATCTATGTTTCTGTGTATCTGACTGTGTTTGTGTGTATGTGACTGTGCTTGTGAGTGTGTGACTGTGTTTGTGTGTATGTGACTGTGTGTATCTGACTGTGTTTGTGTGTATGTGACTGTGTGTATCTGACTGTGTTTGTGTGTATGTGACTGTTTGTGTGTATGTGATTATGTTTGTGTCTATCTATGTTTGTGTGCATGTGACTATGTTTGTGTGTATGTGACTATATTCATGTGTATGTGAATGTTTGTGTGTATGTGACTGTGTTTGTGTGTATGTGACTATGTTTGTGTCTATCTATGTTTTTATGCATGTGACTATGTTTGTGTGTATGTGACTATATTCATGTGTATGTGAATGTTTGTGTGTATGTGACTGTGTTTGTGTGTATGTAATTATGTTCGTGTGTGTCTGACTGTGTTTGTGTGTATCTGACTGTGTTTGTGTGTATGTGACTGTGTTTGTGTGTATCTATGTTTGTATGTATGTGACTATGTTTGTGTGTATGTGACTGTGTTTGTGTGTATGTGACTGTGGTTGTGTGTATGTGACTGTTTGTGTACATCTACGTTTGTGTGTATGTGACTATGTTTTGTGTATGTGACTGTGTTTGTGTGTATGTGACTGTGTTTGTGTGTATGTGACTATGTTTGTGTGATCTGACTGTGTTTGTGTGTATTTATGTGTGTGTATGTGACTCTTTGTGTATATGACTGTTTGTGTGCATCTATGTTTGTGTGTATTTGACTGTGTTTGTATGTAACTTAATATGTTTGTATCTGACTATGTTTGTGTTTATGTGACTGTGTGTGTATCGGACTATGTGTGTAATTATGTTTATGTGTAACTGACTATGTTTGTGTGTATCTGACTATGTGTGTATCTGACTATGTGTGTAACTATATGTGTATGTGACTGTTTGTGTGTATCTGACTATGTTTGTGTATATCTGACTGTGTTTGTGTGCATCTGACTGTGTTTGTATCTGACTATGTTTGTGTGTATGTGACTGTGTTTGTGTGTATCTCTGTGTGTATCTGACTGTGTTTGTGTGTATCTGAATATGTTTGTATCTGACTGTGTTTGTGTGTATGTGACTATGTGTGTATCTGACTGTGTGTGTATCTGACTGTGTTTGTGTGTATCTGACTGTGTTTGTGTGTATCTGACTGCGCTTGTGTGTATCTGACTATGTTTGTGTGCATCTGACTGTGTTTGTGTGTACCTGACCTCGTGTGTGTGTCTGACTGTGTGTGTGTATCTGACTATGTTTGTGTGTATCTGTATGTGTTTGTGTGTATCTGACTGTGTTTGTGTGTATGTGACGATGTGTGTATCTGAATATGTTTGTATCTGACTGTGTTTGTGTGTATGTGACTATGTGTGTATCTCACTATGTATGTATCTGACTGTGTTTGTGTGTATCTGACCTCGTGTGTGTGTCTGACTGTGTTTGTGTGTATCTGACTGTGTTTGTGTGTATCTGACTATGTTTGTGTGTATCTGACTGTGTTTGTGTGTATCTGACTATGTTTGTGTGTATCTGTATGTGTTTGTGTGTATCTGACTGTGTTTGTGTGTATCTGTATGTGTTTGTGTGCATCTGACTATATATGTGTGTATCTGTGTATCTGACTATATCAGTATATGTATGCATTAATATATTGATGGCATTTTTTTTAAAGTGCAATGACAAATTCTCGTACATGGAATGCTTTTGCTTTAGAAATGAAATTATTACTATCATTATTATTATTGCTGTTGCTGTTATTATCACCAATATCATTGTTATTATTAATATTATCATTTTTATTATCATTATTATATTGTTATTATTATTATTATCATTTTTACTATTGTCTTTAAATTCAGTATCATTTTCTTTATGTTTAATTTAGTTTTTACTTGTGTATTTTGTAGCAATAAGAAAGTATATGTTTGGCTTTTGTTTATTGTTCTCATTTGTTTAATTGTGCGTGATTTATCACCATGGGAACGTGATCTATATTTTTCAGGGATGGGTGGATGCATGCAGTTTTGGCTTTGCTGACAAGACACAGATGCCACAGGTAACGGGAGGTCAGGCAGACAGACAGACAGAACGAACGAACGAATAAAGGAACGAACAAACATAATTACTTTAATCAACGTTGGCTTTATGCCACAAATCTGAAGTTACCCAATGTAGATGATGTAACCAACTAAAGGTCTCAAAATATTGCTGTTTTATATCCCATAAAACCATTAAGGGAATTGATATACACACACTCAGGTGTTAGGTGGACAAGGTCAAAGTAGAACAAGGTGGTAACAGTTATCCCCTAACCTAAACGTGGTTCGTATGGGGAGAGAAGTGGTAGAGACCGTTTTCGTCTCGAGTCAGCATTTCAAAGGCAGGTCCCACTCCTCTGCCATGCTGCTTTACATTCCCTAACCCTGAACAGGGTGAGGTACCTGTTGGCAGCTGGGTGGACTGAGGGCTGTGTGTGTCATCACCATCATTATCATGACTTGCCACATGGCGTTGGCGATCATGGTCCTCCATACGAATTTATCTTTTTTTTTCGGTGCAAGTATATCTCCCACCTTCTCTTTTTCATCCACTCTGCAATTCCATCCAATATTTTCTTCCTGGGTCTGCCTGGTGGTCTTTTTCCCTCCAGCTTTCCTGTTGTGACTAGGTGTTCTAATTTCGTTTGCCTCATAAGATGTCCTACAAATGTTGCTTGTCTTTTCCTAATCTTCTTCATGAATATTGTTTTGTATTCGCCTCTTTCAAGACTGTCTCGTTTGTTGTCTTTGCTGTCCATGGAACTCTTAACCTTCTTCTTATAAACTACATTTCAGCTGCTTCAATCTTGTTCTGACTTTGCGTGTTGACTGTCCACGCTTCACATCCGCACAACAGCATCGGTTCTGTGTAACACTGAAAACACTCTTTCTGATGTTAATTGATAGGCGTTTGTTGGTAAGAATGCTTTTCATTTTCTTGAATGCTGTTTTATCTTGGCTGATTCTGCTGCTATTTCTAATAATATGCATCTGCTGTCTGGTGCGATGACTGTTCCCAGATATTTAAACTTGTCAGCTTGTTTCAATGTTTGCCAGTTGCTGTCATTTTGCATGAGGGGATTTCTTGGTTTCTATTGATTACCGTGACTTCTGTCTTCTTGCTATTTAGCTCCAGCTCTTTTTTTTCTGCTATCTATTTCTGTTATATTTTAGTAGGTCTTTATCATTTTCTGCAATCAGAACGGTGTCATCTGCGTTACAAAGACTGTTTAACATTTTTCATCCAAATTTATTGTCTTAGGTTTCTCATTATGGTTTTGCTGTAATGCGAAAACAAATCTGGTAACAGAACACATGTCATCCTAACTCCGCTTTTGATATTTTGGAAAGAGCGTATATCATTTTCTACTCTCATTGCTGCTGTTTGTTCCCAGTACATATTGCTTATTATTCTTTGATCCTTTCCATCAACATTGAGCCTTTCTAGTTGGTAAATTAATTCTTTGTGTCTTACCCGATCAAAAGCCTAGTATAGTCAACAAAAACATAGATTTCAATCCTTATTCAATTCAATTGATCTTTGTGTGAAAGTTCTTAGGATGTATTTCTCATTAATAGTTGCTTTTCCTTCAACAAATCCACACTGTTCCTCTGCTTTTTCTCTTTTAATTCTATTCCTTGTCTTCATCATGATTATTCTTAACAGAATCTTTGCTACTTGACTCATCAAGCTGATTGTACGATGGAGTTGGCATTCTATAACTCCTGCTTTCTTTGAAAGTGCAGTGACAGTTGATTTTGCCATATATTTAGGGATTTTTCCGATGTCATAAATTTCATTTAGGAGGAATATTATTTTTTCAATACTGGATTCATCTGGACCCTCGATCATTTCTGTAGTAATATTGTCTGGTCCTGGGGCTTTTCCAGTTTTCATCTTTTTCATCACTACTCTAACTTCAACTTTCATTATTGGTGGTCCTTCAGTGTTCTTTCTTATGATGTGTTCTTCCTTTCTGTCATTGTCAAGAAAAAGTCTTTCATATGGTGTCCCCATCTAGCTAACTAGCTAATATTTCGTCTTTTTCCATAATAATCATACTAGCTTTATATTTTAAGCACCCAGTTGATATACACTCTTTTTTCCTGTGGACAATTTCTGTAATGTTTCTGTACATGAACTTAGGATCTGTTATGTGTCAGTGGCTGGCATGTACGTCTTCCAAAGATGGAGACGGTATAACAGCAGTAGGGTGTGGCCAGCTGGCCTTACAGCTTCATTCTCTGTGCTCCACTAAGAAATCTGTTACATGCAATGCACTGTGAGTCTCCATGAGTTTGAAGACTAGCGCTATGCAAGAATGATTTACAGTTATGATCATCATTTGGGGAGCATCTGTTCTGAAGATAACATCTTGTGTTTTGATTGAGGTTTTTTTAGTAGTAGTGTGAATATTTTGTGCTGGTGATTAGATATTCTTGCTTATGATTAACAACTTCAGAACTGGAATACTTAAAACTGGGTCATGAAATAGTGATCCCCCTTTTTGGGGAGTAAGTGCTGTATCTTGGCAAAACGTGTAACTCAGTACTTGAGATAAAATGTTTTTGTGAATGTGTACGTTTGTTACATTTGGTAGGGATTTAATTTTTTCGTTGTGCATCACCTGGAAAAATTAGTATAAGATACAAACCTCACACACGAGGACTCCTATGAGATGAGGTACTGTACACGTTAGTCATTCTTCTTCTTCTTCTTCTCCTTCTTCTTATTATAGTAGCAGTAGTGGTGGTGGTAGTCGTAGTAGTAGTAGTAATAGTAGTAGTAGTAGTAATAGTAGTAGTAGTGCATATTACCTTTCAGTTAACGTTCTGCCAGTTATTTCTTTTTGTTTGTTTGTTTGTTTGTTCTTTTGAACTTGATATTTATCTCTTATTGCTTTTTTTAGAACAAGGTAGATAACTATGCCAGCCGCTGTTGCGGGGCTGAAGTAAGTTCCCTTTTGTAGTCATCGTTAGAATGTAATCCATCTTCTGTCTGTTTTTGTTCTCAGGGCAAATCATGGCTTGACCCAATGAATCCTGACTCAGAAAAGCAAATGCCTGTCAAGGATACAGTGAAGAAGGTACCAAGCACCAAAACATATCTACAGAATGTGTGTAACCATAGTTATTTGGGTTGTGGTTGATTGAAAATGTACCCCCCCCCCCCCACACACACACACACACACGTGGGGATGCCAGTGGCTATTTCAGTATGAATAGCATCCCCATCTTTTGGGAATTCTGTGCTAGACATTTCCTAAATTCTTACGTACCTTCTCTTAGGATTGATATTGGGTACATGTGTTAAGTACATTTTTGGCTCTATGCAAATGAGATATGCGGAAGCAATTTCAGGTAATTTAGGCCCATTTTTATGTATGTTTTAGTGTCCTTAGTTATGTTTAGAGTTGTATTCAGGTGTGTATTTTAAATCCCTTGTGCGATAAATTTGACGGAGTGGTCAGCGTCAGGGTCGTCTCCTCAGATTATGTGTGCGAGTGCATTGATATGTGTATTGAATTTTCTTTTCCTTTTATTTTTTTTCCTGTTGAAGTATTGTGTATGTTTTGAACTGGTTATAGCCCTGATGTGGCTCTACGCAGTAGGCTGGGCTTTAAACAAAAATAACAGAAAAAGGAAACATACTGAAAATGTTTTAAGCATCATTGACAATGATGTGGGGAAAGTTCCATCCACAAACTGCTAAATTAATAACAGTTCTTTTGCTGACATATTTTCTGTACATGCACACATTTAAGCACTCACCACCACCACCTCCACCCACGTCCCCCCCCCCCACACACACACTCACATCCACGCACATACACTCACTCTCACACACTCAGCGTACGCACTCACACGCGCATGCATACATGCACATACACACGCACGTGTGCGCACTTACACACGCGTATACACATACACAACACACACAACTCACCCACGCATACACATATACATGTATTTACACACACACATACACACTCACACAAATATACACCGATAAAAACACACAAATATGCACGCTCATAGACACACACTCACACCGCCCGACACATACACGCACATACGCATGCGTACACAAACAAAATACTCACACCCACACATAACATACACATACACACACAGAGACAAAACACACAAACCACACACAGACCCACACTAATCACACACACGTACACACACGCACACGCACACGCACACATACATGCTAAAAGATTCTTATGCCCCCCTGTCCACACAAACATACACACACACTCACACACATACACGCATGCACACACACACACACACACACACACACTCTCTCTCTCTCTCTCTCTCTCTCCCACCCTCCTGTCCACACACACATGCATACAAACACACAAACACACACACACACACACACACACACACACACACACACTCCCACCCTCCTGTCCAC
>JAPXFY010005830.1:0-12500 GCA_030674185.1 Monoplex corrugatus
AAGACCTTTTTGAAGATGACAGAAACGAAGAACACATTGTAAGAAAGAACGTTGCAGGACCACCCATAATGAAAGATGATGTTAGAGCAGCACTGAAAAAGATGAAACCAGGAAAAGCCCCAGGACCAGACAACATCTTCTTAACTGAAATTTATGACACTGGAAAAATCCCCAAAGATATGTCAAAATCAATTTTCATTGCTGCTCCAAAGAAAACAGGGGCTCTAGAATGAGAATTCCATTGCACAATCAGTTTAAACTCCTATTAAGAATGATCATGATGGGGACAAAGAATAGAATCAAAAGAGAAATAGCAGAAGAACAGTGTAGATTGTGGAAGGGAAAGAAACTATTAATTCCATATACATCCTAAGAACTATCATAGAGAGGTCAATCGTGATGAATAAGGATTTGTATTTGTGTTTTTTGATCATACCAAGGCTTTCGATTGGGTAAGACGTGTAGAACTGATCAACCAACTAGAAAGACTCAATATTGATGCAAAAGATCTACGAATAATCAGAAATATGTATTGGGAACAAACAGCTGCAATGAGAGAAGAAAACGATGTAAGCTCTTTCCAAAACATCAAAAGAGGAATCAGACAAGGTTATACATATTTTGTCACCAGATCTGTTTTCACTTTACAGCGAAAACATCATGGGAAACCTGTAATAAGACCCTGGGATTAAAGGTTGAATGAAAACGATAAACAACATTCGATACGCAGATGAAACCGTGCTAATTGCAGAAAACAAAACCTTGTGAATATACTAGAAATAGAAAGCAAAGGTAAGCAGTTGGAACTAAACAGCAGGAAGACTGAAGTCATGGTGATTAGTAAAAAACATGAAACCCCCTCATGCAAAATAACAGCAAACGGCAAAACCTTGAGACAGGTTGATAAGTTTATATACCTGGGAACGATCATTTCACCAGACGGCAGATGCACATCAGAAATAGCCAGCAGAATCAGCCAAGCCAAAACAGCATTCAAGAAGATGAAAAGCATTCTTTCCGACAAATGCATATCAATTCACATCAGGAAGAGAGTTCTTGGATGCTATATAGAAGCGATAATGTTATACGGATGCGAGGCGTGGACAGTCAGCCAGCAAAGCCAGAACAAGATTGAGGCAGCCGAGATGTGGTTTCTAAGAAGAATGTTGAGAGTTCCATGGACAGCAAAGAAAACAAACGAGACAACCCTGATGGAGGCAGACACAAGAAGATCATTCATAAGGAAGATTAGGAAAAGACAGGCCATTTTATGAGGAGAGAGGAATCGGAACACCTGGTCACAACGGGAAAGATGGAGGGAAAGAGAGCACCAGGTAGACCCAGGGAGAAGATGTTGGACGGACTTGCAGAGTGGCTGAAGACAAAGAGGGTGGAAGAGGTGCTTGATGCAACAAGGGATAGAAACAGGTGGAAGGCCAATTAGCCAACGCCATGTGGCAAGGCACCTGATGATGATAACGATCGACTTTTCCTGATTGATCTTTCAATGTGTCAGTCATAATTCGCATATAGCAATCACAACGGATTATCACTGAAGGAATGATATATTTCAGTCCCATGTAAACAGACCTGACGACTGAGAGCAATAGGTGTAGTGTAGTGTTTCCATCATGATTATGCACTGTAGTGATATGCAGAAAATGGTTTCTGAATTAAACACTTTTCATTGAACACACACACACACACACACACACAACATACACACGTATGTACACACACACGCACACATACACACAAACGCATTCATAAACACACATATACACACATACACACACATACGCACGCACACACACACACACACACAAACACTTGCACACACACATACGCACGCACACACACACACACACACGCACACACACGCATGCACACACACATACATACACACACAGGCACACACACGCACACACACACACACACACACTGTTTCGTTCTTTCTACAGCCAACTCGGAAGACAGTGCAATGCTTCTTCGTCTTTACTCGTCGCGCTCAGATTCTCAACTAACTACAGTATATATACATATCACAGTGAACAGCAATCAGTTATCACTTAAACGAATATCATGCCGTGCTGTTACCCGCACGCTGTTTACTGTTAACACACGTCATATCTCCCTTTCTTTAAGAAAACAAAATCAATTAATCATTTTTCCTATCTTTCAGTCCATACGAAATAAATGTGTTTCCTACCTTTATCACAACATCAACTTAACAAACACTCATTCTCACGCACAGGGCCCAATCATTCATTCACCTCATTTTATCTCTGATCATTATACTATCCATCATTATCATGTCCATATTTCGCAATGCTTTCAGTTTATCTGATTGTGGTAGTCTTCAGTTTCATTCATATTTCAGGAAATCTGGCCTTTTGCTTTGTCTTCCAGATCTTGTTCTGTAAGGAGAACTAACTGGTTCGGGTTGTCCTGTCTTTGTTTGTTTGATAACTTCATCTGGCTCCTTGATGCTGGTTGTCTCAGACATTTTGATGACTGGTGACTGATCAGATGAGTTCTCACTGACAGACGATACTGGCGTCCTGACATCTGTTCCAGTTCCATTTTTCTTGTTATCTTCCAGCATCTGTTTTGATGGAATGATGATTTGATTTTGCTTGCCCGATGTGTCGCTTTCCTGATGTCTTCCAGAAATCATCCTTCTCTGAACAAGTCGTTGAGGGTTGATTGTCTGCTGAAGCTCCATTTCTGTTGTGTCTCGTAGCTGACGACGTTTCCTTCTGTACTGACGTCCGTCCTCTGTGCGAATGTTGTATGACCGGATGTTCACCTGTTGGTCTACTTTGGCGCTGATCCACTTTTTGGATCCTGGAGGTTGGAATTTCACAATCTGTCCCGGACTCAGTTCTGTCAGCTCTACTGCGCTTCAGTTTCCTTTTCTCAAGTTCTTTCTTGATTGGTACAACTGTAGGTAGGAGTAATGTCTTTGACGTCGGTACTTGTGTTCGTGTTCTTCTGCCGAACAGTCTCTGAGCAGGCGAACTGTTTACAGTCTCTGTCGGGATGTTTCTCAGCTCAAGTAAAGCGAGGAAGGGATCTTGATTGTTGTGTTCTGCTTTCTTCATGCACGTCTTTGCAGCCTTCACCGCGCTCTCTGCTTTTCCATTGGACTGAGGGTAGTGTGGTGAGCTTGTTACATGTTAAAACCTATATGTTTTTCTGAACTTTCCAAACTGGTTTGATGTGAACTGAGTTCCACAGTCTGTTGTCAGGCGTTCTGGTATTCCGTGTCTTGCCAAGTGTCTCTTCAGACACATAATGACCTCTTTGGATTCTCTTGTTTGTAACCGATCAATCTCAAAGAAATCAGAGTAGTGATCGACCGTGACCAGGTATTCATTGCCATTATGTTCAAAGATGTCACAAGCGATGTGTTGCCAGGGCAGGTCAGGGATCTCTGTACTGATAAGTGGTTCCTTCTGCTGACCACGTTGGTATGTGTTACAGGCGCTGCATGTTTTGACAAAATCTTCAATGTCCATGTTCATCCTGGGCCAATAGACATCTCACGTGCTCTTCTTATGCAGCTCTGAATTCCTGAGTGGCTTGCATGAAGTTTCTCAAGGATGTCTGCTCTTTCGCTTTCAGGTACAATTACTCTGTGGCTTTTGAAGACAAGTCCGTTGTGGACTGACAGTTCCTCCCTGAAAGGAAAGTAATCTTGTAACTGTAATGAAAGTTGTTGTTTCTCCTCTGGCCAGCCTTGTAGAATGACAGCTTTCAGGGTTTTCATGGTTGCATCTTCCTGAGTTGCTTGCTGCAGACTGTTCAGTCTCTCTTGGCTGATGGCCAGTTCTTGTAATGAGTCTGTTTTCTCCAGGTCTGTGAGGAAAACGGCTTCCTTGTGGGTGACTTGCTGTTCCGCTTTTCCACAGACTGCTCTGCTGAGGGTGTCAGCCAGGTGCATCTCAGATCCACGCTTGTACACTACCGTGTACCTGAACTTCTGAGTTCTGACTAGCATCCTCTGAATCCTCTTAGGTGCTGAGAGCAGGCTCTTCTTGTGAATGGTCTCTAGTGGTTTGTGGTCGGTCTCCACCAGGATGTCTCTTCCATAGACGTATCTCTCAAACCTTTCCAGACCGAAGAGTATTGCCAACATCTCCTTTTCTATTTGAGCATAGCTTTTTTCTGTCTCGGTCAAGGCTCGTGATGCGTACTGAATCGGTTGACCATCCTGCATGAGACAAGCTCCAAGTCCAAACTGTGAAGCATCACACTGAAGGGTGGTTGTACGCTTTCCTGAAGAGTCAAAGTAGCGAAGTACCGGTGGCTCAGAGAGTATCTTCTTCACTTTCTTCAGGGCTTCTCCGTGGACGTCTTCATCCCATCTGAAGTGGACGTCTTTTTTGACCAGTTCTCTGAGTGGTGCTGCTGCCTCAGACAGGTTTGGTGCAAATTTCTGAAGGTATCCGACTACACCGAGTAGTCTCTGCACAGCTGCTTTGTCTTCTGGCACTGGGAGTTGTTGGACAGCGTCCAATTTCTTTGGGTCGGCTTTCAAGCCTTCTCTTGAGAAGATGTGTCCCAAATATGATATCTCTGTTCGTTTCATCTCAACCTTCTCCTTGTTGAGTTTGATTCCAGTCTCTCGGCATCGTTGTAGCAAACGGTTCAGGTTGGTATCATGAACTTGTGCTCCTGCTTCGTCGGTTGGTCCTCTGCCAAAAACAAAGATGTCATCATGAACCGCCACCACGCCTGGCAGTCCTGCCAGAGCGATGTCAATCCTCCTCTGGAATTCTTCTGGGGCTGGTGAAATACCAAAGGGCATTCGTTTCCATCGGTACTTGCCAAAAGGCGTCTCAAATGTTGTCAGGTAGCTGCTGTCTTCGTCCAGTTCAACGTGCCAAAACCCGTTTTTCGCGTCCAGGTGTGTGAAGTATTTTGCATCTTTGAGGAGAGGCAGTACGTCATCAATGGTTGGCATGGGGTACTCGTTTCTCCTGAGGGCTTTGTTCAGTGGCTTAGGGTCGATGCACAGTCTGGCTTTCCCATTGCTCTTTGTTGTTACGACCAAACTGCTTATCCACTCCGTTGGCGTGTCTACTTTAGTGACCACGTCCAGTTTTTTCAACCTCTTCAGCTCGTCCTTCACTTTCTATTGCACTGCTATCGGCCACTTTCTGCAAGGCATCTTCACTGGAGCAATACTGGGGTCTGTTTCTAGGTGTAATTTCCCTTCTAGTTTTCCTTCTCCTTCAAAGACATCGTTGTACTTTGTGAGCATATCTTTTGCATTTTCCTCCTCTTTCTGATTCGCCGCTATCGTTGCAATGTTCTCTTCATTGATCGTCAACAATTGCATGTGCTATACAGCTTTCAGTCCCAGTACTGGCTTACAGTCCGTTTTGGTGATCGCGAAGTTGACTTTGTATTTCTTTCTGTTCTTGGGGTTTTTCACTCGCAGCACTATCTCCCCCACAGGCTTCATTTCTGTTCCATTGAACATCACCAGCTTCTTCTTAGTCTCTTGCAGGTCAGATTTTCTTTCATCTCCTGTGACTTCTCTGTACAGGCTCTCAGACATCACGTTTGTTGTTGCACCTGTGTCAAGAAGAAATCTTACCGGCATCTCATTTATCAGCATGTTTGCTCGTATGTTTCTCTCCTTTTTTCTGGTTTTGTCTTCAATTCCGAGGATTTCATTATCGCTTTCAGCGTCAGTCTCTTCTTCTTCGAAGTGCCGAACTCTTGTTTTCTTTTGATTTTTCTTGGATTTTGTTCTGCAGCATGAAGCAAAGTGATTATTTCCTCCACAAGCTTTTTTGCATTTTCTTCCAAATGCTGGACATTTCTCTTTTGCTCTTGGGTGCTTTCCACCACAATATCCGCATTTCTCTCTGTACTCTGGTTTGTTTCCTTTGCTACACTGTTTTGCTGTCTTCTTTTCTTTGAAAGCTTGGACTTCCTGCGTGTCCTGCGTTTTTCTCATCATTTGGACGGTTTGATGTTGACTTGATTCATGCGCTCTGCACATATCAATACATGCAGACAATGTCAGCTGTCGCACTTCCAGTAATTTTGATCGCAGAGTCTCGTCATGTACACTCAGTACGATTTGATCTCTCAGCAGTCTGTCTTCCAGTGTACCATAGTTACAGGTCTTGATCAGTCTCCGCAGTTCTGCTACAAACTGTTCGATAGATTTCTCCTGCTGCTTGATGTCTGCAGTTGAATCTGAATGCTTCGTAAGTTTCATTGGTTGAACCCACACAGTATTCTTCGAATTTCTGGAGAACAGTGTCAATGTCATTTCTTTCAGCTTCATTAGCAAATGCCAATCCTTCATAGATGTCCATAGCATCCAGCCCGATGCAAGAAAGAAAAACTGCTGTTCTGTATGTTGAGTTTTCTTCTGTCTGTGTTGTCACAATTTCATAGCTGTCCCAAAGCCTCTTGAATTTCCTCCAGCTGCTCTGCAGATTTCCTCCATTCACATCAAGTTTAGGAGGCAAGGGAATCTTGGCATGTCGTCGACTGGCTTTTCTCTCTTCTTGTTCATCTTCCATGGTTGAACTTTTGTCTTCAATATTCTGGATTTTTGTTGGAGTTCGTAATCACGATTCTGACACCTTGTTTCGTTCTTTCTACAGCCAACTCGGAAGACAGGGCAATGCTTCTTCGTCTTTACACGTCGCACTCCGATTCTCAACTAACTACAGTATATATACATATCACAGTGAACAGCAATCAGTTATCACTTAAACGAATATCATGCCGTGCTGCTACCCGCACGCTGTTTACTGTTAACACACGTCACACACACACACACACACACACACACACACACACACACACACACACCACACACACACACACACACACACACACACACACACACACACACACACACACATACACACACGTACACACACACACTTAGCATTTGTCAGAATCATATTTATTGACAGAATCCTGGCCAGTCAAGCCAGGCCCTGTTTACCTAAGTGTCAGTGTGACTGTCAAGCCACGCCCTGTTTACCTAAGTGTCAGTGTGACTGTCAAGCCACGCCCTGTTTACCTAAGTGTCTGTGTGACTGTCAAGCCACGCCCTGTTTACCTAAGTGTCAGTGTGACTGTCAAGCCATGCCCTGTTTACCTAAGTGTCTGTGTGACTGTCAAGCCACGCCCTGTTTACCTAAGTGTCTGTGTGACTGTCAAGCCATGCCCTGTTTACCTAAGTGTCTGTGTGACTGTCAAGCCAGGCCCTGTTTACCTAAGTGTCAGTGTGACTGTCAAGCCACGCCCTGTTTACCTAAGTGTCTGTGTGACTGTCAAGCCACGCCCTGTTTACCCAAGTGTCAGTGTGACTGTCAAGCCACGCCCTGTTTACCTAAGTGTCAGTGTGACTGTCAAGCCACGCCCTGTTTACCTTAGTGTCAGTGTGACTGTCAAGCCACACCCTGTTTACCTAAGTGTCAGTGTGACTGTCAAGCCACGCCCTGTTTACCTTAGTGTCAGTGTGACTGTCAAGCCACACCCTGTCTACCTAAGTGTCTGTGTGACTGTCAAGCCACACCCTGTTTACCTAAGTGTCTGTGTGACTGTCAAGCCACGCCCTGTTTACCTAAGTGTCAGTGTGACTGTCAAGCCACGCCCTGTTTACCTAAGTGTCAGTGTGACTGTCAAGCCACGCCCTGTTTACCTAAGTGTCAGTGTGACTGTCAAGCCACGCCCTGTTTACCTAAGTGTCTGTGTGACTGTCAAGCCACGCCCTGTTTACCTAAGTGTCAGTGTGACTGTCAAGCCACGCCCTGTTTACCTAAGTGTTTGTGTGACTGTCAAGCCACGCCCTGTTTACCTAAGTGTCTGTGTGACTGTCAAGCCACGCCCTGTTTTACCTAAATGTCTGTGTGACTATCAAGCCACGCCCTGTTTACCTAAGTGTCTGTGTGACTGTCAAGCCACGCCCTGTTTACCTAAGTGTCAGTGTGACTGTCAAGCCAGGCCCTGTTTACCTAAGTGTCAGTGTGACTGTCAAGCCAGGCCCTGTTTACCTATGTGTCAGTGTGACTGGCATGGTGGAAGGGACACGACTGACATGACACTTGCCATATACCAGCTGCAAGAGAAGTGTTGTGAACAAAACCAGGAACTGTACATACTGTCTGTACATCTGTCTGTATGTACTACCACAGTCCTCAAACAATCCATCAACGACACATTCAACAGCTGGAACAGTTCCACCAAAGATGTCTGCACCAGATCTGCAACACCATGTGACAAGATGGAGTGTCCAACCTGCAAGTTCTGTGTCTAACCAAACTATATTTCAAAATAAAACAAAATAAAACAAAAATAAAGCTGTACTAAAATGTGAAACAGAAATAAACAAACACAAGCAAAACAAGACAACAACCTAACCACAACCTGATCTAACCGTGCTACCCCACAATCACAAATGAAACGCCAAGTCCACACATGATATAACGGTTGATACAAAAAACAACACCGTTTTATTCAATTCCTTTCCCTATTTCCCACACGCACATCCAACTATCATACATATAATTAAAGTATTAGGTTAGAATCACAGCTCAGGATCAGCTTTCTGATCATTGTATCTGGAGTTACCAAAGCAACACTTTAATCGCAACACCCCACACACGATCAATGGCTTCAGTTTTCAACTGGCTGTGAAAATGTTGGAGGCCTTTAGGTCTCTTTACAGGCATCCTTGAAATGGAGTGAGGGACAGCTGACACTTCTGGTGTCCTGGACTATTGTTCACACAGAATGTTATTTGGCAGCCTCCCATATTCCATGTGACAAACATGCCCCAACCATCGTAGGGGGCGTTTGTTCAGCAGCGAGTACATGGTGGGGATCTTGGTGCACTCGATGATGTCTTGGTGTGGTATCCGGTCCTGCCAGCTGATATCAAGGATGTGTTTGATACACCACATACGGAAAGAGTAGAGCCGACGTTCTTGCCTCATGTATCTGGTCCAGGATCTGTTTCCATACATAATTATGAGTAAATAGCTCCACTGCCTTGTGGTTGTCTCAGGAGAGACCAAGACTAAGGGGATAAACTAACAGAAAAGTACCAATACCTTGTGTTCAGTTTGGAACAGACACAAATGTTAAGTGAGTAAACTCCAACAGAAAAGTACCAATGCCTTGTGTTCAGTTTGAAACAGACACAAATGTTAAGTGAGTAAACTCCAACAGAAAAGTACCAATACCTTGTGTTCAGTTTGGAACAGACGCAAATGTTAAGTGAGTAAACTCCAACAGAAAATCTGGAGTGGAGCCACAGAGGTGGTTGGATGGCATGCTTGTCACGTTCTTGGCAGCTCCTGCAGCCAAGCTGGTACCAAACGTCATCACGGCTGTTACCGAGCAAGATTGTAGTTTTGGAAAGGGTCCCAGCTCTGACGGGTGGAAGCAGAGGAGAGGAGGGAAATGGGAGGGGAGAGATAAGCGGTAACCAGATGTGGACACACAACTGCTCTCAAGTGGCAGCTAGCCAATTGAGCGCTCTGCACAGAACAGTGTACGAGTGCAATGGGCTGAGCTGTCAGGAGGGTACTGCAGGAAATGGGTAGACTGCAAAAACATTAAACTGCTAAGTCTCAATTTCACAAAGTCTGAATTTCACCGAAAGAAATATGAACAAATAACTAAACGCAGTAATGACACGTAAAAACTGATAACAGCCATACAGAAGTGAATGACATATAACAGCTGTTTTGCTTGCAAAGATCAGATGACTGACAGAAGAAAGACCATTTATGTTAAATACAAAAATCACATTTACACGATAAACTGTTCATGCGCATGCATTTTTCCAACATCCATATCTTCAGGGGTGTTAGCTGCATGTGTGAGAACACTACCAAACTTACTGAATGTCTCAACGCTAATTGTTGTTTAGTACAGAACCAGCAGACATCCCTTTCCCCCTTCGTATTACCACTTGCACCACGCACAACTACTAAAATACCAAAAACACACATTAACAACAACTACAACAAAAGCGAATAACAGAATCACTTTAAGTACTAAAAATCAGAACTTACCAAAACGACGAAACAGAGTGACACCCCGCCCCCTAAACACACACACACACTCATCGCACACACACATACACGTTTTCTTGTGCATGCACATAAATGTCTGAGACAGTGTGTGTTTTGTGTGTGTGTGTGTGTGTTGTGTGTGTGTGTGTGTGTATGTGTGTGTGTGTGTTTACTCACACGTGCATGCATGTGTATCTGTGTGTGCAGATAAATGCACACGCATGTACATAAGTGTGTGTGCATGCGTCTGCGCGCCAGTATGCATGTGTGTGTGTGTGTGTGTTGTGTGTGTGTGTGTGTGTGTGTGTGTGTGTGTGTGTGTGTGTTGTGTGTGTTCGTTCATTGATTTAACGTCTTTTCACTATAAGTGATATTAGACGGGTAAAAATGGCATGGAGAATGATTTTTTTTTTTTTTGGGGGGGGGGGGGGGAGAGGGGACAGAGGGGAACAGAGTAAGAGACGGAAAAAAAATTAAAAGGAATCGGCAAGGTTTTTAGAAAAAGGATATGGATGAACAGAGAAATGAAACTAGAACAACGCTAACATTAAATGTAAAAGAAAACATCGTCATAAAAAACAAAACAAAACAAAATAAAATAATAATAATTAAAATAATAACCTTAAAGTAACGCATTAACAGGACTGTGAACCAATGATTCTGAAATTTTAACTAACAGAACTTGATCTGATATTACTTCTTTAAAATGCTTTTCAAGATAGTTTCCTTGTGTAAACATCTTTGGTAAGAAATAACTAAGCTTTCTGCAGTAAAACAAACAGTGATACAATGTGAATTGTTCACCGCAAAAACATAAAACGTTTTTACAATATTTAGTTTTCAAAGCGTTTATTTGAATACGAAAATATGTGGTAACAATTGATCTCAAATGATATAACGAAGAATACTGCATTTTTTTACAGATATTTTGAACTGAAAGTTTGATTCTTTTTTGGGACACAAATTTTTCATTTAAATGTTCATGAAATCGAATCCATGATGCTAATTCTAGTGAGTTGTAAGCTTCTTTTACCGAGGTGTTAACATGTAAATCTATGGAATTTTCAGAATTGAGTGCACCGGATTTAGCTGCTCTGTCAACTACGTTGTTGCCGTGAAGACCAACGTGAGAAGGCACCCAGCATAAACTGATTTCCGAGCCATTTATCTTTAAACAGTGTATTAGATGATTTGCCTCAATTATTAAATCAGGTCTTGTGTCTGTATCAAAAGACTGTAAGGCATATAATACAGATTTTGAATCAACAAAGAGAACTACTTTGAAAGACACAGGCCGAAGGCTTATTAAATAATGCAATGCTTGAACAACAGCGACCAGTTCTGCTGTATATATAGATACATTTGCCCCAATGAAAAAAGACTTTTTAATGTTAAATTTTGGAACATAAAACGCTGCTCCAGCGCTCTGATTTGCTAAGACTGACCCATCGGTAAAAATGTGGAGGTGGGTACGGTACTTTTCATCGATGTGATCACAAGCTGTGGATAGCGTAATGTTGACATTATCATCTTTTTTAACGTCTGCATAATCGAGATCAAACGTGGCCTTTAGCATTTCCCATGTAGGGATAGGCGTTAACATTGGTTTCTCGGCTATTTCATCCATAGTTATGTTGGATTGTTTGATCAGGTCAGATATGTAAGTTGCGGTTGTAATTTGTGATGAAATGTTTTTTGCTCGTTTTGGAAAGTCAATATCAGACCTGATTTTAATTTCTTTGCTCACAAAATTATTCGCTTGTGAAGTAGTTCTAATTGCAAACTTTGCTGTAGCTAGCTCACGATGGTTGTTTAGAGGTAGAATTCCAGCAGCTTTGTACGTTACCAGAGTAGAAGCATGAGTTGGTACACCTAGTGCAATTTTAAGACTTTTGCAGTCCAAGTTCTGAATCTTTTTTAGTAAATATTTAGGTGCATTGAAAAAAACTTCTTGCACGTAGGATAATTTAGACCTTACCAGCGCTGTTGACAGATGAATCAGTATATTTGTATCCATTCCCCAGGGTAATTTGCTTATTATCTTTAGAAAATTTAATGTTTTTCGTGCTTTTGTTAAAATATAATCAAAATGGACATTCCAGCTTAATTTCGACGTGATGTAAACTCCCAGAAATTTTACGACCTGTTTGTAATTTAACACTTCACCAAGCAATTTGAAAGTAGGTAAGTTATTTGAGTTACCACCAGGATCAAACAGCATCATGTTAGTTTTTTCTGCCGACAATGACAGACCATTTTCTAACATATAGTTTCCAAGGTTATCAAGATCAATTTGATACAACTTCCTGATGTAATTCCGTGTTCTCTGTGGAGTTGTCTTTTTTAAAGTGATATTCATCCAAGTACATATATCATCAGCATACTGTACTAAAACAACACGATTTGAAAGAGCTTTAGGAAGATCCTGTATAA
>JAPXFY010005831.1:0-14055 GCA_030674185.1 Monoplex corrugatus
TAACTTTTTGATCAATCTTATAATTTGCTTTTAATTACCTTCCCAATGTCACCTTCAAAAAAACCCTTTAGTTTATTTCAAAAATAATATTTTTTTTGGAAAGGTTTATTTTTCCCAACTGAAATAAATAGAAAATAATTTATTGTTCCCGGGGGAATTTTTAAAATTTTGAAAATTTAAATTTAAAAAAACTTTAAATTTGGGAAAAAATTTCCAAAGCAACAAAAAAGGTTTACCATATGTTTAAAAAAAGGTTACACAAAGCGAAAAAGGTGGCTATCCTGAATAAAAAAATTAAAATATTTTTAAAATCAAAGAAATTAAAGATTCACCTTGTTTTGCAATAATATAGAGAACCCGAGAGGAAAAATTTAAACCAAAAGTAAAATTTAAATTTTTAAATTCAAAACTGACAAAAAAGGAAAAGGCAACCAAAATTTTTTTTAACTTCTGGTAGGTTTTAAATATTGGAATTAAAGTTTAAAAAGCCAGACATAAACTACAAATTTTAGGACTAATTTCAATTTGGTTTTAATTTGGGCAAAAAATGGTTAATTAAAGGCTGGGAAAAATTTAAAAGAAAAAGAATAATGTAAAGGAAATTTACAGAGGTATTAATAAGGAACAAAATGACAGTGAAAATTCTTGGGTGAAATTTTTAGTGGTGGGGGGAATAATGGCTGTCGGAAACTCAGCCCAAACCCGGTTGATGGGAATACCAAAACGGAAAACCAAAAAACCAGGACGGGCCTAAAGGGGGGAAGGAAATTAAAATTAGAAAAAGGAAAGAAAATTTTAAAATAAAGGTTTTTATTGTGAAAAAAAATAAGGTTTAAAAAATACAAATCCCCCATACAAAAATCGAACACAGGTTAAAATATTTTGTGTTGTGGGGGAATTCCAAATGGAAAAATTAACAAACCCATACGAAGGCCATATTTAAAATAAAAAACATTAAAACCCAAACTTTATTACATTAAAATTTTTAAACCATAGGTTAGTTATAATTCATTTTAGATTAAAAATTATGGAAATTGGGTCAAAATAAATTTCTTTGGGGGAAAGTGGGTTTTCATTTTTCACTGGGGACAGAAAAAAGATAGACCGCTCTTTAATGGAATGTTGAGATTTTAATGTTTAAATTTTTCGGGACCTGCCCTTTTTTGTTAATTTTAAATTTTTTTTTTGGGGAAAAAAAAAACTGGGGGGGGGAAGTTGGGCAAGTGGTTGGAATTTAAAGTCTGTTGGGAAAAAACGGGTAATGATGTTTGGGTTAAATTCTTTGGGTTTCCCCTGGGTTGTTTGGGGTTTTTTGAAAATTTTATTAAAGTTTATTTTACTTATAATGAGTTCAAAATTATACGAGGTACTTAAAAGGTATGGCTGTAGTTGGGGGGTTTTTACATTATTTTTAACCATTTTTTAACCTTTTTTTAGATTTAAATTTAACAAGGAAAAAAAACCCGGTTTTGAAAGGGGGTTGTCAAAGCTGCGACATTCCCAATCAGTTTGAGGGTGTCAAGCTTAAAGGGGTTAAATTTTTAATTTCCCCAAAACAATTAAGATTTTTTACAAAATTAAAAGGGCCCGTGCCTCGGTAGTTTTACTGAATTTAAAAAACCAAAACCTTAAAACAAAAATAACCACAAGGTGTCTTTAACATTTCGCCTTTCTTACAAAAATAAAACGCATTCACAAAAAAAACTTCAAACAAAACTTTCCTGCCTTTTTCACCCCAATTTTTGAAGACGGGGGTTTTGAGTGTTTTAAATTGGGTATTTCACAAATTAGAAATGTTGTTTAACCACAATACCATCAAAAAATTTACGTTCATTATTTTAATTTAAATTTTCCCCTAAATTCAACACACGGTTCCGAATAAAATAAACCCAAATCCTCAACTCTTTAAGTTCCCGGGGTTTCTTGTTTTTAGAAAAAGGGGTTTAGTGGTTTACTTTTACAAAAAATTAAAATAACCAAAGGAACAAAGGGGTTGAAAGGGGGTTTTTAAACTTTCCTTTTGAAACCTATTTTAAATTTTAAAAAATGTTAAAAAAAAACCCTTTTAGTGTTGGTACATTTGGGTCTTATTCACCTTTTATTTCTTTAAAATTTAAAACCTAGGTATTTTTTTTTTTTTTTTTTTTTTTTTTTTTTTTTTTTTTTTTTTTTTTTTTTTTTTTTTTTTTTTTTTTTTTTTTTTTTTTTTTTTTTTTTTTTTTTTTTTTTTTTTTTTTTTTTTTTTTTTTTTTTTTTTTTTTTTTTTTTTTTTTTTTTTTTTTTTTTTTTTTTTTTTTTTTTTTTTTTTTTTGTTGAATCAGCTATATTAAAACTAATTCATTTGGCATGCTTCCATATGCGATTTCTCAGTTAGGGTCACAAGGTTTCATGACAGACGTTTTGATAGCATGTGAAATGTGATCTTGAATCAAGGATCAATACATTAAAGACAGTAAAGATGAGTTACTTATAAGAAGGGATTTATTTGAATACTTATTTTTTTGTGTATAAGCATTCATCCAAAGGTTACCAAGAATACGAAGTCCCAAAACTTTTTTTTTTTTTAAAAAAATAAAAACTACACCGCCCAAAAAAATAAAATTTTTTTAAAAATTAAAACCCAATTAACCAAAAAAAACAATTTTAAAAAAAAGACCCGAGAGAAAAAGAGGCCAAACCCCAAATTTCCTTTTCTGGCATTTCCCTTTGGGTGCCCACGGGTCCCTTTGCCCAAAAAAAAGGGCCCGTTTTTTCCCGAGAAATTACCCCTATCCGTGGTTTTCAAAAAAAAATTAAAACCAAAAAAATTCAAGTTTTTTTTGTTTTTTTAAAAGTTTTTTAAAATTTTTTTTGTCCCAATCTTTTTTTAAACCCAAAAACAAGAAAACACAAATGAAACCCGGGGTGTTTAGATTAAAACCACAAGAAAAAATCCCCCGGGTACCCAAAATTTTAAAAGGGGAAGACCCCGGTCCACCCGCCTTACCCATTTCAGGAGATCCACGACCCGATATACTATTTTAAAAACCCGACACTTTAGGGGAAGTTTTTTGCTTTACCACACCCAGGGATTTGGGCCCGTTTGCCTCTTTGCATTTTGGGCCCGAAAAAAAATAAACCCTTTCCCAAAAAGGCAACCAAAAAAAAAATTTTTTAAAGATTAAAAAAAGCACAAAAATCTTTATATGTTAACAAAAAGAATGGAGGGCAATTTTAAAAAAAAAAAGAAAATTTTGGAAAAAACAAATTTTACAAATTAATAATATAAAACCCAACCAACGTCTTCCCAAATCTAAAACCCAAAAAATAACAAAAAAAAAAATTGTAAAATTTGGTTTTAATCCCGGGAAAAAAGGTTTTTTAAAAATTAATGAAATTTACCTTTTAAAAATTTAACCAAACCAAGAGAATCTTCTGGGAGACAAAACAAAAAAGGGTTAATTATTTAAATTTTTAAATTGGAAACCCTGGCCTTTCTAAATCGGAATCACCCGTAAATTACTTTTATCCTAAATTGCAAAATTGGTCGGTCCCTCTAATCAGCTAAAAAGGTTTTGTAACTAAAACAAAATTTTTCATGTGCGCCAAATTTTTTCTAAAGATTTAAACAACAAAATGTGGTTTGGGGGTTTTCCATTCCTTTAAATTTTTTAAATGGATCATCATAATTAAATGATGAAAATTTATTAAAAATCTTTAGTTAATGACTCGGAGAAAAGGATTTTTGGGGGGAGGAAAAAAGGAAAAGAATAGGAAAGAGAAGCGAGAAAGGAGGAAAGGTCTTGTGTTGGTTTTTTTTTAAAATTATCACAAGGGCATACTAATAGGGGTGGTGTTTTTTGGGGGGGTTTTGGGTTGTTGTTGGTTTTTTGCCCGGCGTTTGGGGTTTTTTCCCTTTTTATGTGTTTTTTGGTTGGTAGACAGAGGAAAAGAAAGGGTTTTAAAAAACAGAGGGTTAACAAAGAAACGGCAAAACTCCACAATGAACACAATTTGTACATACTTATGTGAAATTGACCAAAAATCCATTCATTAAAAAAAATAACTATATATTCATAAAAATGTTGAAAATTTTTCCAATTTCTTTTTTTAAAATTTTTTTTTTATTTTTCCCCCTAATTTATTTTATTTTACCTCTAATAACATTTTAAAACAAAAACTGCAGCCCAAATCAAATAAACCCCTGGATTAAAACCTTGAATTTTGATAAAAAATCATTATGTAACTTTTTTCTCTTTTCTTTTGAAATTAACCAAAAGGTTTTAAAAGAAGAATGTTTGTTAGGTTTTGCAATTTAAAAAATTTTAAAACTTAAAAATGGGGGATTATAGATAAATTTAAACTTCCTTTTCCGTTGGTTAATTAAGGAATGAATTATATGTATTTCAATTTGGGGTGAAAGAAGGAGGATTTAAAAAGGCAGAAAAGAAAAAGAGAGAAGAAGGGAAAAAACATGCAGTTGAATTTTGGTGGGGTTTTTGGGTGGTTTTTTTTTTGTTGTTTTTTGTTGTTTGTGGTTGTTGTTATATTTAGTTAAATTTAATCTCAAAAGATTTTGTCTTTTTGTGGTTTTGTTCTTAAAAACCAAACTTAAATTTATTAAATCTTTACAAAAAACAAAGAACTATTTGGGTTTTAACCTTTCAAATATAACCCTTATTGGTAAAAAATATTTATATTTAAATTTTTTCAAAATGCTTGACATTTAAATTTTAAAATAAAAATTTCAAAAGAAACCCCGATAATTGTATTTTTTATTCTGGCAATCCATTAACAACAAAAAACCCAAAAACCCAGGCAGACCCTTTACCCAAACAAACCTTGCAAAACAAAGATTAAAAAAAAATTAAAAAAAAAAAATTAATAAATTATTTTTTTTTTTTTTTAATTTTTTTTTTTTTTTTATTTTTTTTTTTTTTTTTAATTTTTGTTTTTTTTTTAGATTTTTTTTTTTAATTTTATTATTTTATTTTTTTTTTTCCCCCCTTTTTTTTTTTTTTTTTTATTTTTTTTTTTTATTTTTTTTTTTTTAATTTAAATTTTTTTTTTTATTTTTTTTTTTTGGGTTTTTTTATTTTTTTTTTTTTTTTTTTTTTTATTTTTTTTTTTTTAAGTTTTCATTGTAATTTTAAAAAAAACATTACAAACCCCTTTTTAAAAATTTATTTTTGTACTTTTCACAACCCCACCCATTTATAACAATTCCCCAGTTGTCTTGTGTAACAACACAAAATTAAAATTATAATTAATAATTTTTTATAGCCCCAATTTCGGGTTAAAAAAAATTTTTAAATTCCTTTGGAATTCTGTCCTTAAAAAGATGGAATTTCCAAATAATAAACTTGTTTAAATTTAATTGGTTCTTTTGAATAAACATTTCAACAAAATCCATATCTTTTTTTAAAATTTTTGGGCCAGTTTTTTTGTATTTAGCCTATTTAAAAATTATCTTTTCTATTTGAACCTAATTAAATTAACACCTTTGTTAAAAAAAATCACAGACAGATTTTAAAATCCCTTTCTAACACATATTTTTTAAAAAACTCGAATTCAACACACAAAAAGAAGCTTTCTATTAAAAAAAAAAATTTTGAAAAAAGAATTTAAAAAATTCCAACAAATTTAAATAAAATCTTGGGTTTATCAAAGCGTAAAAAAAAAAAAAATGATGCAACATATTTGGCATCTGGATAAAATTATCCATTTTTTATTTTAACTGCAAACATGTGGTTTGGAATGGAAAATTTAAAAAAAACAAACTTAACACTGCCCTTGGTTGGCATTTCAATTAAAGGATTCAAAGATTTTTAAAATTTTGTACGCAATCCAGCAAAAAAAATTTTTTCTTTCTTTTAGATGGTTATTTATTTTTAAAAGGTTCCCTTTATTTTATTTTCCCCCCAAACCCCTTCGGACCCCGACCAAAACCACCAACCGACCCCATAAACCAACCCCCCACATTTCAAAAACCCCCCCCCTTTCACCCGGGGTAAATCACCCCCCACCCAACTCCCCACCCAAAAATATTCACACCCCAACCCCCACCAATCCACACTTAAACAACCCACCTTCCCCCACCTGCAAACCCACACCACCCCCCCAATCCCCCTCAAAACAACCCCCCCCCCCAAAAACCCCCAACTAACCCCCTTGGGGTGTGTGGGGGGTTTGTTTGGGGTGGGGGGTTTGGGGGGTTGGGTTTTGGGGGGGGGTTTGGGTTGTTTAATTTTGGCGTTTGTTAGGGGGAAAAAGCAGGGAGGATGAAATTTGAGTGGGGTTTTGATTTGTTTGGGGTTGAGTGGGTTTTGGTTAAAGGATGGTTTTCTTGG
Source organism: Monoplex corrugatus (assembly GCA_030674185.1). Lineage (NCBI taxonomy): Eukaryota > Metazoa > Mollusca > Gastropoda > Littorinimorpha > Ranellidae > Monoplex > Monoplex corrugatus. Next base: position 6,330 of record JAPXFY010005831.1, read on the forward strand.
GGGGGACTTTGGGTTTTGGGGGGTGTAGGGAAAGTTTGGGGTGTGTGGGGGTGTTGGGTGGGATGTATAATTGGAAGTGACTTGGGTATAACTGGGTGTATGAAACCCTTACTCAACCTTTTGGCAATATAAAATTAAATTTTTAAATTTTATAATTAATTATATTTTTTTCCCAAATAATACATACTTATTTTACCCCCAAACCCCCTTGTTTAATCTGGGGTGGTGGGTATCGGGGGGGTTTGGGGTGTTTTTTTTTTTGATTTTGTGGAAATTTACCCCCCTGTTTTTATCTGAAAAATGTTTAATTTTAAAATGTTTTTTAATTTAAGGCAAAGGGGAAAATTTTTCCCCCAAATCCCATTTTGCCTTTTAAAATAAAAAAATACATGTTAAATCAACTTTTTTTCATTAAAATTTGCTAAAATTTAACCAGGGAAACACCCAAAAAATTAAAATGTAAAGCTATTAGGTATTCTTCCAAAAGCAATCTCAATTATCTTAAATAAAAATTTAAACCTTCTTTTTATTTGGCCCCTAAATTATCTTTTATTTCTAAACCCTTTTACTTTTTTTGGAAAGCTTTATAAGGGGGAATAAAGCGAATATAAATTTCCGGGTTAGTTATTTTCAAAAATTAAAAACAATGGGAGGCAAACACAAAAATTGTTATTTGGGAATTTGGTATTTTAAATATTGGAGAAATAAACTATTTAAAAGGGAAAAAAAAAAAAAAAATTTTTATTGGGGAAGAGCAAGTCCTAAAATTTTGAAATATTTAAAAATATTCAATTTGGCAAAATTTTGATATATACATTATTTAAAATATAAAAATTTATAAAACTCACCCCGAAAGAGGAAGATAGGAAGTGGAATCAAAATTAAAAATACTGGATTAAATTTTACGAATATTAAATGTTATAATAAAAATTAGGGAAAAAGATTTTGTTTTAAAAATGTTGTATTTTTATGGTTTTGGTAAAATTAATCGAAAAAAAACCCCTTTTTAAAGATAAAAAAAAAAACAAAAAAATTTTTTTTTGAGGGAAGAAAATTTTTTTTGTAAACCTTTGGAAGTTTAAAATGATTTTAATAGTTGAATCAATACAAAAGCAAGATAAAAACCCAAAAATGGAATTAAAAAAATCTTTTTAAAGGGGTAATTTTGAAAAACAAAAGTTGTAACTTATAATAAATAATTAATTAAAAATAAAAAAATTTATTATGTATTTGAGTTTTATTTGTGTCCGGGTGGCCCGAAAAACTGATTTAAATCAAATTAAGGTTGGGAATTTTTTTGTTTTCATGTGAATTATAAGAAGATAATTTTGGGGATTGTTGTTGTTATCTTTTGTAAGTTTTAAAAAATATAATCAGTTGGTTTCGAGAAGTTAAATTTTTTAAAAATATTTATTCAGTTTTATGAAATATTAATTCCATGGGTTTTTTATTGAAAAACATTCCTTTGTTTATTTTTTTATTTTTGTTAAAGATAAATTCTTTTTTAAAAAAATTCTTCCTTTTTGTTTAAAAAAATTTTTTATTAAAGTTTTCTTTTTATTTGGGGTTTTTTTAAATTTTTTGTAATATAATTTAATTCCTTTGTGATATTGAAATTAAACCCCTTTTTTGTCAAAAATAATTTTTATGCAGCAATTTTTTTGTGCAATTTGTTTTTTTCCTTTGCCACTTTGTTAATTTCCAAAAGGCCCCTTTTTTTTTTTTTGGGGTTTGGTTGTTTTTATTTCTATTTTTGAAAGTTTAAATGTTTGTTTTTTTCTTTTCATTAGTTTTTTTTTCTTTTAATTTTGTTTTTCTGTTTTGGCTTCAATCCTTAACCATTTTAAATTTTTCTGCTTTTTAAATCACCTTTGTGTCTACATAGAAAAAGCTTTATACACTGAAATGTTAATTAAAATTAAGTTATAGGTATTTGTTTGGAAGCTTTTATTTTTTAAAGCTGTTTTCAATCTTTGGGTAAATTTTTTATTCTTAAAATTAATTAGTTTTTTTTTTTGGGCCCTTAAATTTGTTAAAACCCAAAGAAAAAAAAAAAGGAAAATTATATTCCTTAAATTTATTTTTGTTATTTAGTATTGGGTTAAAAAACAAATAAAACAAGTATAAGGCAACAAAAACCAAAGATTAAACAATAAAACTTAAAATTCTCCCAAAAACCCCCACAAACCAAAAAAAATTAAATGTCCTTTTAAATCCAAAAAAAGTGAAAAACCGAAAATACAGGAGGACCAGGAGGGTTAAATTTAAATAAGAAATGGAAAACATAACAAAGGAAGTAAAGAGAGAAATTCACACAAAAACTTAAAAAGGAAAAAATACTAACCCCATTTAAAAGGGGGAAATTCAATAACTATGTTAAATAAAAAAGTTTGAGAACATTACCGGAAACCAAAAAAATGAAAAAAATAAGTGCTTTGGGAAAATAAATTTTATTTGGTGCAAAAAGACAAGGGAACACTGTAAAAGAAAAGGTTTTAAAAAAATAAAATTTTTGGTTTAAAATTTTCCGAACACCATGGTTTTGATAAAAATATTAAAAATGAATAAATATATATCAACATGAAACAATGGTTTAATAAAAAATTTAAATTGTTTTTTTTACCCAAAAACAATAATTTAAACTGTTTTTATAAAGTTAATTATTTTTGATTACATTTAAAATTAATTAGATCATAATAAAAAAAAAAACCCAAAATAAAAGAAAAAACATAACAAATTTTCCCTGTTAAACTTCCCTTTAAAACCATGCTGATTAAATTTTATTTTTTTTCCCATTCCACAAAAAAACCACCAAATAACACAAAACACCCAACCCCCAAAAAAAGCACACCAAAAGGATATATGCAATTATCAATTAAAATGGGAATGGTTAATTTACTCTGAAACCAAAAATTAAAAACAAATTTCAATTTCAAATCCCCTACCCGCAGTAAACTTTAATTTAAATACACTTTTGGTGTGGAATTTGGGGGATCTAAATATGCATTTTAAAAAATTTTTCAATTTTTAAACCCCAACAAACCTAAATCAACCCAAATTAAAAATCTTTGGTGAAAAAACTATTTTGGAATTTGGGAAACCTTTTAACCCGGCCTTACGGCCCAAAAACCTTTCATTATTAAAAATATCATAAATAAAAAATCCTAAAAAGGGAAATTTTAATCCAATTTTTTAAAAGAAAATCCAAAAAAAAAAAAAAAAAAAAACAAAAACCCCCAAACCCCAAAATTGAAATATTATTAAAACAAAACTAAAAACGTTTTGTCTTAATTCCCTTTTATACTATCCCTTTAAACTTCAGAATATAGGTATATAATAATTAATTTTTGGAAGGGAAACAAAAAATCCTTTTCCCATCAAGGGGGGATCAAAAATTTTTATTTTCTCTAATTAAATCATAAATAATTTCTTGGAAAAAAAAGTAAACAAACACACCTTCCTTATAATTCAAAACAACCCAACAAAATTAACAAAAATTAAATTATTAAAAAATCATAAAAATATATTATTTTTTTAAAAGGTTAAAAAAAAATTGTGAAGTTTTGATTGATGTTGTATATATAGTGAAAAAGATTGTAATTTGTGTATACATTGTTTGGCCAAAATCTTTTCCTATGTTTTGATCTCATCCACTATAAAAACCCTTTTTTGGATTTTTCAAAATTTAAAAATTACCAAATTCCCCCAAAAATAATAAAATTTGAAATGTAAGGAAAGGGTAACCCTAATGTGGCTTTTTCCGCGGTTGTTATTAAAATAAACCTTTTTAAAATTTTTTCCTAAAAAAATTTGTTGATATTTCTTGGTTACACACCAGAAAAGGAAAACCCCGGCCAGTTAAAAAAAGGCCCAAAAAACTCAACCAAAATTAGCAATTCGGACCACCCAAAAAATAAAAATTTTTTTTAAAATCAACACCCCTTCAAAATTTTCCCCGCAAGAAATAATAGGTTTGGGCAAAAGGGGGGTTAAAACCCAAGGGGGGGAGTTGTGGGGTCCTAAGGGGTAGGGTTTTTTTATGGAAATCCCCCAAAAACCCTGGAGCCCCTGGGCCCCAAAAAAAAGGGGAGGTTTTTTTTGGGAGGGAAAAAAATTTTTGGGCATTCCCCAAAAAAAACTCAAAACCCCGACAAACAATTTTTTTTTCCCGGGTTTGGGGGCCACCCCCGGGAAATTTGTTGATTTATAAGCCCTTTAAAAACAAAAAGAAAGAATAAAAAACATTTAAACCCTTAGGCCCCCAAAAATTTTTGGTTACTATGTTAAGTTGAGTTGTTTTATTTATTTTTACGGTTTATTTTTTTGGGGGGTGGGGGTTTTAAAGGGTGTCCCCTTAATAAATTTTATGTTAAAGGGTTGCCCCCAAAAAAAAACCCAAAAAACCCTGTAAAAAATGCCCGAAAAATTATGGAAAGGGGAAGGGGGAAACCCCCAAAAAATCCCGGGGGAAAAAATGTTTTACCCCCAAAAAAGGCAAACCCCCTTGGGGACCCCTCCCAAAACAACACAATCAATTTCGAAAAAGTAAACTTATGCACAAAAAGTAAGTGGTGAATACAGTTTTGTTTTGTTTGGGGAACCAAAAAGCCAAATGAAATAAAAGCAACCCATTCCAAGGGAAAGTTAAAAAAAAGGGCCCAAAATTTCCCCCAAAATTTGATAATTTTTTCCCATAAAACCTCCCTTCCCAACGAAGTTTGTTTCTTTTTTCATCCCAAATGTAAGGAAAAACCTTTTTATTCGATTAATTAACCAAAAACCTTTTCCCCAAAGGGGGCTGGGGTAATTTTTCTAATGAAAACTTTTTTTTGTGCAAAACTTTTTTGTTTTCATGCTCCTACTGAATTGGAAAAAATTTTAAAAAAAAACTGATCAATTTTTAAACCGAGATCTTTTTTTTTCCCTTTTAACGCAATACTTTCAATTTTTTTTAAATTGAAAAAAAAGCTGAAAAATTAAAAATCCCCCCCCCCCCCCCCCCCCCCCAAAAAAAAAAAAAAAAAAAAAAAAAAAAAAAAAAATTTTTAAAGAAGTTTTTATTTTAAACAATTAAGTATGTAAGTTATTTAAATTTAAAAAATTTTTTTTTAAACTGGGTGTTGGGGGGGTGGGGGGGGGAAGGGGGTGTTGTGATTAAGTGTATGGGTTTGGGGGGTGTGGGAGGAATGGGGGTCAGGGATGTTGTGAATTCAGTTGGATTAAAAAATGGTGGTTAAAAGAATACTTCTGACTGTAGTTTATGGTGTTTTTGTCATGGTCTCATCAGTTGTTGTTTTTGGTTAAAATTTAAAATGAAGGTGGTAAGTAGGCCTGTTGTTAAATAGGGGGAAAATTCCATTTTTTGGTGAACCTTTGGTCTTTGTTCAATTTTTTTTTTTTCTTAGCTTTAATATGTTCAGTCAAAACTTTAAAAAGTTAAATTTAAAAAATACCTGTTTTTCCCAATAAGTGAGGTTATTTTTTTAATGATAATTTTAGCCACTGACAAAATTTTTTTCATGTCACTGAATTTTGGAAAACATGTTTAAGAACTCTGTTTGGTACATTCTAATACCGCCAGTCTTTTGGTTGTAATGTCTAAATTTTTATTAAATTTTATTTTTAAAATTTTTTTTAAATTTTTAAATCTCTGAAAATATTAAAACGGGAAAAATTGAATTTTAAAATCCTTTCAATTTAAAATTTTTTTTTTTTAAAACTTTATAGTTGATCCAAATTATGGAAAATTTCAGTGTTTAATTCATGAGAAAAATTTTTCATGTGGAAATTTTAATTTAAAAATTTATAGTAGTTCAATTTCAAATATTTCCAATTAAAAAAAATTTAATACCTAATTAGCATGTTATTTTACTAAAACCCGATTTTGTAAATAAAAAATTTGGAAATTTTTGGATGTTAAATTTTAAATAAGATAAAGGAGGAATTTAAGCTAATGTATTACGAAATCAGTTAAAAAAAACCCTACCATAGGGGATGGGAATTCACCTTTGTCCCCAGATCAAATTTCAAAAAAAATATATTTTAAAAAAATGTTAAAAAAATTGAATGAATAAATGAAATCCTAATATGGCTTAGAAAACGGAAAATTGAAATTGAAGTTTTTATGTGGGATTTTTTGCCCCTATTAAAACAAAAAAATCTATATTGGCCTGATAATGAATATTTTCATCTATTTGGGGTTAAAATTTTACCCCATTTATTACATGTTGTCACTGAGGGTTGTTACTTTTTTTTGAAAATGGAATTGTTGAAAAAAATTAAAATGCAGTTACCTGGTAAAGGGCCTTTTCCCTGAAAATTCTTTTTAATTACCATCTATATTTTAGCTCTGCATTCGTAAATAATTGGTGTGAAAAAAGGGAAAAAACAAAAATCTAATTTTTTTCCATACAATGTTAAATTTTTAAATTTTCATTAAAATTGAATGTTTAATGAGATTTTTAATAAAAAATTTTAAATGATATTTGGCACTTTTTCGAAAGTCTTTCTGTTGGCTTTGAAGATTTCGAAGATAAGTAAGGCAGGATTTTTGAATGTTGAAGGTTTTTTAAATGAGCATGTACAAAAGAATTGCATTTTTGGTTTTTGGGAACTTGCTTTTTTCCAGATCATTTGACAAAAATTTTAAAATATTTTAAGTTCTAACGATTTTATTGAATATAAAATAATTTTTTATTATTTTTTTGTAAATGATGTTTTAGAGTTTTTTAATATCAGTGTGATTTTTCTGCAAATATATTCAAAGAGGTTTTTATGGAATAAATTAATTATTTCATGGAATGGTATACAAATTACTATGTTTTGTTTTAATTTATGTTCATTGGGGTTTTTACTTTAATTTTCTGCAACATTATGTGTTGTCTTTGACAATGGTCATATTTTAGTTGGTTTCTGTAAGATTCCTAACCAAAATTAAATTTGTTTACATTGATGTATATTTTTAATCTCACTTTTTATTCTATTTCTGTGTAAGAAATAGATTAACATATTAATTCTATTACATTTTTTTTCATTTTATTTGGTTCATATAGCAACAGTTTCTGTTCCCCGAAATATTATTTGTAAATTTTCTTTTCCCCCAACAATCAGTAAAATAAATAACAAATTATAATTAAGTAACTTACATTCATAATTAAAAGTTTTCTCATTATTTTCTTGTTGTTGTTCATAATTTAATATCCCATTTTTTTTTCTGTACTTTGTTTAATTTTGTCTTTCTGTTTTTCTAATAAATTAATTATGTCGTGGGGCTTTTTAGGGATTTGTTTTTTCAGGATTCTTCATTCTTTTCTGTAATTAGAATATTAGGATAACATGTGTTGAATCACATATTCATTGTTCAATTAAATGAACACCAATTCTTGTTGTTTATGATTTTTTAAAATTTCCCTTTTTCTTTGTTCGACTTTAAAATAATTTAAGTTTTTGTGTTTGAAGACCGTTGTCAGAAACTAACTACAATGTAAATATTTGATAGTTTAATAAAATTAATTTTTAATGAATGTTAAACAATTAAAATTATCTGTCAAATAGGAAAAATTGGTTTGAAAATTATTTGGTGAATTTTTCTTTAAAAAAAAATTAATAACTTTTTAATATTTTAAGGGTTCCCTTTTTTAAAATGTTCCATATTTATAAATAATTATTGTTTTTACTTGAAAATTTAAATTTTTGGTAATTTTTTTTTTTTCCTCCCCTCAAACCC